>SJYA01001680.1:0-111931 GCA_006410615.1 Neotragus moschatus | reverse complement strand
CATTTCTTCCCTCTTCATTCCACAAGCGTGGAATGCCAGGGGCACCCGTAATACACATCCCAACACTTAGCAGCATCCACGTCTGCATCCCAGAGAACCAACCTGCACGAGGTATCAAAAAACATTCCAGTATTTGGGGAGGATTTTTATTTGAACATTACTGTTTATATATATAACATTTTAAAATTGTCAAATAAAAGGGTGGAAACAAGTATTTGTGAATGTGGTTACCTTTGGTTTAAAACCCTCAATCTAAAGTTTTCTGACCAAAATGAAAGTTATATATTAATAATAAAAGAAAACTATCATGTTGAACCATATGAAAGTACCATTTTATAGGTTAAAAAAAGGCTGAATGTTAGCAGTTACATACACATAGTTCAATCTAACAGAAAAACTCCATTAGCATTTAAATTTAGAGAACTTTATACTTATTAATAACTCATGGATAAAGTATATAATTAAATTAGAAATCAGAAACTACATAATACTATGGTTATTGATCAGTGCCAAGTACCAAAACTTGTAGGCTGCAGCTAAAGTGGGACTTAGGGAGGAAAAAAAAAAAAAGGCTCTATGTAATTATAAAAAGAAGTAAATTAAAAATTAATGTTTCCAATTTAAGAAATTAGAGGAAACAATCTTAAATGTGGAGAGAAAAAGAATAATATGAACTAGAAAACAAAACCAGAGAGATTCAATCAAGCCAAAAAAATCGATTCTTTAAAAATATGAAAAAGTCATGTAAGACTATTCATAAAAAGAAAAGACTCAAAATTAAAAAGCATTAAACCACAATTATAGATGCTGCAGAAATTAAACATATAAGATATTGAGAATAACCTTATGCTAATCAAGCTTAAAATTCACAGAAACAGATTCACTCCTAGAGAAATGAAACTTAACCAAAATTGACTCTGTAGAAATAAACTGAATAGTCCTAAAATAATTACCAGAAATTAACCAGACACTGATGGTTACACAGCATACTGAATATGATTAGTGCCACTGCAATTGTATCTTTAAAAACAGTTGTGTGTCAAATTGTTATATATATTTTATGATAAAAAATGTAAAAAATCCTCAATCTAGAAGATATTTGATTGTAGATATTTTCTTATTTACCAAATCACCCAGAAAGGCTCATATTTTCAAAAAGTATATTTTCTCTTTCTTTTCTTTTAAGATACATAATGATGTCCTTCTGTATTTTTTTTTCCTGGAGGAAGGATGCCCTGCTCTCATATAATGTCACTTAAACTAACCTATATTTTTTATTTTTCCCATTTTCTCTGTACTGTTTTAACCAGAGGTCTTTGAGTAGGATAATGGAGCCCAGTTCTGTTAAAAGAAGTGGTGAGACAAAAAGGCAACTTCATATAGTCTTCAAGTAAATAGAATCCTAATATACTTGGACAGCAGTATGTAATTTGGGGAGATGCAAAAATTGGTGATGACTTCAATTTGTACCTCAGAGAATGAGCTTTGGCTCTGGAGTCTCTCAAGGCACAAAACCTGGTAGACAGTGTTTACTGGTGACCTGCATCTCTGATTTGGATAAGAAAAAAAAAAGTAGTATTATATACAAATAAAAATCCTTTTGCAAGAGCTTGGAATCAAAATTTTGTATCTGTAAATATTTGTTGCTGGTATAAGGAAAATATAATACAGCTCATGCAGTGCAAAAACTATTGGATAAATGCCTTCAGAATAGATGTGACCTTATGGTAGAATTGCAGTGCTGACTCGGAAGTCAAGTCTGAGGACTGTCCATTGAAAGCCTTCATAATCACCTGGTCACTGTGAGTGCTATCTGCTATTTTCTTTTGAAGTGTGCCTGAAAAGAAAAAAGACAAAAACAACATGTTTAGAAGTTTTAAAGTCCTCCTCTCTAAGGCAGTGTATTTCTAGGCTTCCCTGGTGGTCTAGTGGTAAGAATTCACCTGCCAAAGCAAAGGACACAGGTTCGATCCCTGGTCCAGGAAGATACTGTATGTCGTAAAACAACTGGGCTCATGCACCACAATTACTGAGGCTGTGTGCTGCAACTACTGAAACCTGAGCACCCCGGAACCTGTGCTCTGCACCAAGAGAGGCCACCACAAAGAGAACTCTGAGCACCGTGAAGAAGCCCATAGTCCACAAGTGCCACAGCTAGAAAATGTGTGCACACGGCAACAGAGACATCAATGCAGCCAAAAATAAGTAAAATTTTAAAAGTTGACAGTCTGACAGCTTGTTCTCTTAAGAGGATTGAGCACATGCAGAAATAATGTCAAGAAGATACTCAACTGGATGGGAATCAGGGTAAGTATTTCGTTATGCCTTTCCATAGGGGTGACCTGAGCCAGTGGCAGGCTTGAAATCCAACACTGATGTTCTGCCACGCTGTGAACCTGGGTGATGGTCCAGCCTTGCTACCATGTGACAGAAGGAGCAGTGTTCTCAGACTCGACACAGAACACAGTATCTAGGGCAGCCCTCAGCCTCCCTCAGTAATGCCCCCCTGTGATCCCTGGACCAGGCGATCTTGGGTGAGCCCTGGACCCAATCTCCTCATCTATGATATGGATAAAAATGAACCATCATGAGATTAAGTGAAATCATACATGTGAGAATAATGTACAATAAATTATAAAGAACTAGACAGATGTAACTTACCATTAATAGAGTAGGTGCAGGATTACTAGACCAGGAATACAAGATTTCTAGTTCTATGACCTATGCTTACTCCTGCATGTGTGTTACACTTGATTTAAAACATTGAAAGAAAAGATTTTAATTTTGTATCTGTTGCAAACTTAGCTTAACATCAGTTATATATTAGTACATAGGGCCATCTTCCTTCTAAGGGATCTTAGTTTCCTCACCTGTAAAATGAGGGTGTTGGATCCTATTATCTTATATGGACCTGTCTGAAATTCTGTGATCAATTTCTCATTACTCAACGTCTTGATAATATACAGTAGTAACAGTTTTTAAATGAAGACTTTGACACAGGTGGGGACACTTTTCTTTGATGTCAAATACCTAAGCTCAAAAGACCAAAAGAGTTTGAGAGATTCCTGGCTGTTCTGTGACTAGGTTATACAGGGAATCACAAATGACTATCAATGTTCAGAAGTAAGGTTTGATTGGGAGACACACTAGAGTCATTGAAAGCCCTCTGATTTTCAGGCATAAAAATAAATATGGGGCTCCAAGTGCAGCTACTCTATATTTGCATACAATATAAGTACTTTGAAAAGTTCAGAATACAGACTGTCATCCCTGAACCTAAAGCTGAATGACTGTCAACTATTCACCCAGTTCTGTGACCCTGTGCAATTTCCTACCCTTTGAACAGTGGAAGGTACAGCTTTTCATTCATTTCTGAGGAGGAAGAATGAGGTGAAACAGGGGCAGATGGAACTTAGGCTATCTTTTAGATGAACTTTTCACAAAGAAGTACATACTGGGACACATTTTCTTTAAGCGATATTTTTAATATTACACAAGTAACTTTATTCTACATACAAGTGAAAATCTGGGAAATGTGGAAAAGTACAAAGGAAATATGACCCATGATTTACTGTCCAGGGAACAAGTCTCAATGGACGCTTCATTCCACCCTGAGCCATGCATCTCAAGGGGCAATAACACCAGACCTTCCCTCCCTCCATCAGCTCCACTCCCGCCTTGTTCCAGAAAGAATTACAGGAAACCACATGACATTGGCTAAGTCCGTTAACCAAACCTCAGTTGCCACATTTGTAGGACCAGACCATTGTTAGGAAGGTGCCACGTGACCTGAATGTTACCCATTGAGAACCCTTCTCATACTCTCTACACTGCTTAGTACTTCACACACATCATCTCTGAGAAAGTGCTTTTTAAACCTTCAAGTACCATTCTGACTATGGAATTAGGTATTGTGAGTTCTTGATTTGTCCTGATGACTATTTCATCTTCTAGTGGGTAGAGGAAGCATGGGGGGTAACTGGACCTAAGTCTAAACAACAGAGAATTAGGGAGAAAGGGACAGTATCAGGTACGTATTTTCTTTACAGATTAGAAAACAGAAGAGACCTACACTTTTTCCCTGGTAGATCTTCTTAGACTCAAAATATTCCGAAAAAATTTCCTTAAATTCTCAAATTTGCTGGATGTCCCTTGATAGCACTTGTATTACAAATATGCTGAGCACAAATCAGAATGAAATGTAAAGGTTCTGCAAGATGAGAGTGTCAGGAGCCGCGTTAGGCATTACTGACAAAATAGAGGTACAGCCCTAAACCCCCTCCCTTTGTTCCATAGGCATGGAGCCAGAATGGAGTTAGGCTTTGTGATTCTAACTTGTGTTTTCCTTTCCTCGACTGAGTTGACTGAAGAGAATATTAAGGTGCTTATTGTTTTGAGAGGAGCAGGAGAAGGCATAAAGCCTTCTGCAGCTGTGCTCAAAGCATAATTCATAAAGTTAATCACTGACATTTGTTCAAGGACTTTTCGGCCGTAGCTTGAGACCATGGGAGGGATTGCTATCTGAAGCCTATTTGTGAAAAAAGTGTTTATGGCAAAGTTTGCTTAATTTAGGGCTTAGGAATAGTTAAAANTTCTGCAGCTGTGCTCAAAGCATAATTCATAAAGTTAATCACTGACATTTGTTCAAGGACTTTTCGGCCGTAGCTTGAGACCATGGGAGGGATTGCTATCTGAAGCCTATTTGTGAAAAAAGTGTTTATGGCAAAGTTTGCTTAATTTAGGGCTTAGGAATAGTTAAAATAGAAGCTAAAGATTTAAGGATTGCTGTAATGTTACAATATTCTACTATAGCTTATAAAAATTAGGGACTTTAGAGATATTATTAGCTAGAAGCCCTTTCTAAGAAATAGTGAGCTTAGGATACTAGGGGCAAACTGGACTTATAAAGATAAGAATTAAACTGAGGAATGTGGTCTGCAGCCCAGACATTAGCATGAGTTACAATGTATTCACAAGGACGCATGAGAAAAAGTGGATAAGAGAATTGCTGAGGAAGGAACTCCATTTGAGAGGAAACAATGATTTTTTGGGAAAAATAAATCTGGGTCAATGGGAACTAAAAATATCAAACCTCTGACCTAATGCTTTTGTAAAAGTATAAAAAAGAATCATAAGCTTGAAATAAACAGGCAGTCCAAAGAAAAACTGAGAGGCTGCCTCAGTTTCACTGAGACACCACTCACCCCTTTCAGGATGAATCCCTGGCTGCTGGAGCTGGACTCTGGCATGAGAGTACTCTGTGCTCCATGAGAATCAGAACCCAGAGTCCAAGCGAGTGGGAAATCCAATTGCCGTCTCACTTATGCACATGAGTGAGCACACATCATGACCCCTCCCCACCACCGCTGCATATTATCAGCAGATCTGCCTTCCACCTACCACATGTTATTAAGACCCAGTCATGATGTTTAGTTTCTGGAAGCTTCTAATTGAAAAGGGCACAAAGTGCTTGTTACCAGACCCCTAGTGTTAAGAGTGAACCCTGGAGACGAACTTTAATTACAACTCTCTGTAGCGGGCTCACCTGTTTTGCTGTTTCAATGAGAAGAGCAGCCTCCTTCTCGCCCAGTTGTTGTACCATCTTGTAAAATAGACTGTTTTTATTGTGCAGCAAAACATGTGGCTTATCATATTCTTTCAGTTTCCCTGAATCCAAGACCTGTTAATCAGCAGAAAAAAATAAAACCCATAGTATACACTGTTTTGCAATAAAGTATTACAATTCAGACAATATTTTGTAAAGGGATAGGAGGAGAAGAATAGGGAAAATTTATTTGGGTGGTAGACCTGGCTGGTGTTCTAATAGTTTGTTTGCCTTGTTCTACTAGGCAGACAAAGGCCTAACCTGACCTTTTATTATCACATTATAGGAAAGAAAGAAAAATGAAAGTTTTCAGCAGTGTGAAATATTTTAAATTTGCCAAGGGGATTTGGGGTGATTATCATTAGTCTTTTAGCTTAAATTCTGAGCTTTGAAGGCTATTTATACAGATACACAGAATTGGGAAATTTCCTGGTTCAAGAAAATCAAACTCAATTTATCTAAAAAGCAGGTTAATGTCAGACAAACCAGATGGCAGTGACCTGACAGCAAATTAATTGTTAAGTTGGTTTGATAGAAGCTGAACAATATTTGGGAAAAAAAGTAAGTGACTCCAGAATTTCAAAGGGTTGTGAACTAAACAATTGCTTGTAGTATCACTAAACAGAGGATGTTGCAACCATCAAGCCACCACAACTCCTGGAGTTGGTGATGGACAGGGAGGCCTGGCATGCTGCAATTCACAGGGTCGCAAAGAGTCAGACACGACTGAGCCACTGAAATGAACTGAACTGAAGAGGGGCAGAATACCTTGTCTGAGAGGTTAACATGCTTCTTCAGCTTAACTTCGTAGTTTATTACTCTCAGAGTGAAAGACTGGCAAAAGGAGCTGCTACATAGCAGCATTAGCAGAATTGCTCTGTACAGAAGAAATCTCTAGAAATCCAATTTTTTCTTTGAATAAGGCAAAAGAAGCAAGTAAGAAATTGAGCTTCAAATTCTAATGCTCACAGTCCACACATTACCCAGGTGGATACCCCAATCTGACCTGAATCTGTTTTCACAAATTATCTTTCTTTGCTCCTTTTTTCTTTCTTTCTTCAGGGGCCTGTCATTTGGCCCTTTTGTGCACACTGATATTCCCCTAGCTGAAAATTAAAAGGGAAAGGAAGGGGCTCTTAACTCTGCCTTTCTACTTATTAGTGACTTTGCATAATGGTTTTACAGTAGAAAAGATAGTCTGAAACCACTGGCTTAAATGACATAGCTATAAAAATACTTCTGATGTTAGTTAGGTGGTACTTAGTTCTTCATTTTGGTCATATTTAGAGTGACTGTATCTTAAGACACTGAAACTCTAAACAGGAAGCAGGTTGTTTTTTCCATATCTAGGTATCACAGTTAATTCCATCCCAGGGCATCTAATGGGAAACATTGTCTCATAAAGGCCATTTTCCAGTTAATCTTTTGTTTACTCCTGTGATTCATTGCTAAGAATGTCTTTCTCAAAAGAGTTCAAGAATAACTGAATCTGTCACACCCACATACTAATTTAAATGTTCTATAATATGCTGTGTCACTTTAGATGACCCACATTGGGTAGTTTTACTGAAACACAGCACAATAAAACAGAACTACTCTTCTTGATGTTGAAGAAGAAAAAAATGCAGTTTTAAAACACAGGTCTCTATCACCTGTGATCAATTAATCTAAGAAAAGGTAGACAAGGGCAGGGGTGGCAGAGAGATTCAAGACAGGGGACATATCTACATGTATGGCCAATTCATGCTGATGTTTCGCAGAAATGAAACCAGTATTGTAAAGCAATTATCCTTCTATTAAAATAAATAAATATATATTTATATATAAGATATATAGTTATATATAATATATATGTATTATATAGATAATGGAAAAGACAGCATCTTCAGCAAGTGGTGCTGGAAAGGCTGGACAGCTACATAAGAGTCAAAATTAGAATACTCCCACACATCATATACAAAAATAGACTCAAAATGGTTTAAAGACCTAATATAAGACATGACACCATTAAACTCCTAGAAGAGAAATATGCAAGACATTCTCAGACATAAATTGTAGCAATGTTTTCTTAGATCAGTCTCTCAAGGCAAAAGAAATAAAAGCAATAATAAACAAATGGGATGCAATCAAACTTAAGAAACTTACAGCAACAGAAATCATCAACAAAATGAAAAGGCAACCTACAGACTGGGAAAAAATATTTGCAAATGATGCCATTGACAAGGGGTTAACAAAAAGGCAAGGGGTTAATATCTACAGACAATTCACACAACTCAATTTTCCTTTGAGGGATGATTTTCTTATTTTATAAAGCCACATCCTAACATTTATAAGCCATCAGGGAAAGAACAAAGAGAAGATGAAAATGAGAGAGAAAAGGAATAGAAGGAGGAAGGAAGGAAATAAAGCTAAGGAAGGAAATTACCAGATTATTAATTTACTAAGGAAGAAAGAACCAGTCAAACCTGGAAGATACTAGATGGACATCCAGAAACCAAAACTTGGAGCCTGCTGTGTGTGCAGCCCAGATCTACTGTGTAAGAGACCTCCTGGTTGTTTATCTGCAGTATCTCAGCCCCCATCCACTTTTCTTTTTTCTACTCTCATCTGTGATGCAGTGGCTGGATTTCTGGAAATCACATTTCAGAGTACCCTTGGCCTGCTGGCCCTTTGTTAGGTTCTGCCAGTAGCCGGCACTCGAAGGAGACTGCGGGTGGGAGTCGGAGCCACTGGTCTACCTGGTTTCTGTACCTCCTGCTGCATCACCTCAGCAGTGAGATGTGACTCCAGCTCCCAACTTCTGTTAGCACATGGAGAACCAGCCCCATCCTGCTCCCTCACAAATATGACCAGCACCTGGGCAGGGACCTCTCCTTGGAGGTCTGAGCATTGACTCTTTAGAGCTTCTCCTCTGAGTTCTTAGGTCTGGAGATCTCTCCTAGGACACAATAGCTGCTTCCTAAAATTATTACCCTAGTGTTTCATTTTCCTAGCCCTTTGATTACTATGTAGCCAATTTCCTCTATTAAATAGTTTCTGTTGAAATACTTTGTTTTTCTTATTAGGCCTTTTCTTTTTATGGACTCACCTCTGACAGCAACAGCTGTGAAATCCTGCAACCTTAGCCAACAACTTCCCTGCAGTCTAAATGAAATGCTAATTTTTTTGATTAAGGGAATACAAAAATGCTGAAGCATTTGTGACTCAGCCAAAATGATGGTGTTCTACCTTTAATATGAAGCCATAACTTGGATTTGGCATATTTTCAGGGTTGGACATCTTTAAAAAACTGACAATTTAATAAACTTTTAACTCATTATTGACCAGAGATGCATTGATACATCTTTTGCTACCTGAATGTTACTGACCAGAGATGTTTCAATATTCACTTATGTAACAAATTACCAGCCATAGTGTTAGTTTTTGCAAAAATCCCCTGGTCAATAAAATGAGAAATTACTGGATATGTTATTTAATAGCACATTCTGAAAGTATAGTCAAGTACTTGAGTTACTGTCAGGAATGAGAAGAGAAATCAAGAAAATTAAATTACCAGAGGTTCCTGTCAAATTTTGCAAGGAAGGGCAAGTAGAAGGACTGAGCATAAATGGAAACACCTGAGACTCTGCAGGTGAGGGGTCTTACCATTATCCTGTCGCTGTCAACAATGCTTCTCAATCTGTTTGTGATGGTTACCACAGTGCACTGGACAAATGTCCCATGGGTTATTTTTTGTATTAACTCATCAGTTCTAGAATTAAAGAAGTGAATTTCGTTCAGTAGTGATGGGAAAGTTGACTTAAGACTTTAAAATATCATATGATGTTTTTATAATGTTTTTTAAATGGACACTTTACGGCATAATCTTGTTCCTAAAAACATAAGTATAAAAGCTCTTAGAAATTTACTATTTTTCATAAAACAATGGGAAATAGCCTTCCCTCAAATCACTTGAAAGTATCAGGAGCTGGATTTAGGAGTCTAGCTCTCTCAGGATGCCTCATAATAACATTAACACCATATAACATGTCTTGGTTTCTTCTTTTGTTTCCTGGAATTAATATTAACAAGAGATACCTTTAAGGCAATGAGAGCTCTTAGAAATTTTTCTTAGCATTGCTAAGAGATTTGCATTTACCACACTTAAATCTTGGCTATCAGGTTTTATAGATCTCAGCTCATTACCTTGGATCCACGTTTGATGTGGCTTCATCCATAATCAGTATCTTATTTTTTTTGAGAAGAGCCCTGGCAAGGCACAACAGTTGTCTCTGTCCAACACTCAAGTTTGATCCTGATTCTGCTAATTCAGTATCCATTTTACCAGGAAGACCTTGGATGGTTTCTTTAAGTTGTACCTGTGGATACAGAAAGAACGTTTTCCTAAACAAACTGCTACTGAATAGATAAGCCTCCTGGGCTTCCCTTGTGGCTCAGCTGGTAAAGAACCCACCTGCAATGCGGGAGACCTGGGTATAATCCCTGGTTGAGAAGATCTCCTGGAGAAGGGAAAGGCTACTCACTCCAGTATTCTGACCTGGAGAATTCTGTGGACTGTATAGTCCATGGGGTCACAAAGAGTCAGACATGATTAAGCAACTTCCACTTTCACTTAGACATTAGGGCTTTGAAGTCCTCATGACTTCTTATGTGCATGTACAGCCAGGTAATGGAGAGAGCTATTACCAATTAGCGTTCACTGAGAAAGATGCTAGAGTCTAGTCAGGACAGAAAGATTTCAGTGTCCCCTACATGTTGTGGAACCTTTTTGCTTCTCAAAAAGAAAGGCTGGTGTGGGCTGGAAGGAGACAGGGAAATGCAATCAACAGATGGGGAAGAGGTTTTAGTAGAGCAGGACCGGCAGTAAAGGAAGTCAAGGGAGAGCCCATTCACCTTAATACAATGCCCAGGAAATGGACATGTGAACTGTCCCACAGCAAGGGCTGAACCATGTGATTCCTAAGGCACACACTGCTGATGCCCAGATGTCTATATCTTGGTTTCCTGTGTAATGAGACATACTTGCATCCTAAGAGACACTATCAATGTTGAACATTTAACTGCATGCTCCCAGTTTGGACATAACAGACCATGTTCTTAATTGCATATATCTAGTATCTAAGCTGTTTTGCTCTCTTAACAGAAGCAACACATCCATGATTCATTTCCAGAGCATCATCTACTGTACTCTTTTAGCCTTGAGTGATAAAGTACTCACTCATGTGATAAAGTCATTACTCATGTAATATCTGAGAGCTGCCCTTGCTTTTTAAGTGCCTCAATTGGCACTGATTTCTGATAAGCCTGCTTCAGTTGGCCATCAGCTGGCTGTTATTCAGCATATTAAAAGTATCTTTTTGGCATATTTTGAAAAATAACCAAGATAAATTGGGCTCCATTCTTTTTGAATGTCCATATCTGCCACAAGTGAAGGGGGACACAGGTTAAGAGAATTTTTTCTTTTAATGGGAGTTCTTAAAGAAGAAAACATATTGGTGCCCTCCCACTCATTTGCAGGTCAACTCTATGAGTTTGGGTTCGCAGGTTCCATTTAGAATCATTTGTAAACCAATGACTTCGGTTTTTAGTTCACTTGAAAACTGACCTCACTGCTTTAGTGACAACTCTCAGAGTGAGGAATCACCCCATCATTCTATTTCTCTAGATATTATTGCTTTATGACGTGTATGTTTTTCAATGAAAGATGTGCCGGTTTTTCTTTTTAAAAGTCATAGAGAAACAAAGTGATGGAATGATTTCTCGCTCTAAGACATATCAACAACACAACAGGGTCAATTCCAGATTACATGGAAACTAAATGCTTCACTTTGTGAAATGAACTCATGTTTATTTCTTTGCACAGAAAGCTCCAAATGTAGTTTGAATAAAGGTAGATCTTAGTGTCATCTACCACTTCTACCAGCTTATCATTTTCAGAATTGTGAGGCTACTAAATTTTGGCTTGTACAGATGAATTAAGTTTGGGCCAAGTTCTAAGGTAGCTTTTGACAGGAATTGTCTCCTAATTAACGCTTCCTCTCTGTCCATGGAACAATGTGCTCTAAAATTCTGGAGTAATTTTAGTACCTGAGAACCTGTGAAGACAGATCTTGAGCTGGGGAACAAATAGAAAAATAATTTGCCAGTACTTCCAGTTTTTTTATTTTTAAGGTACCACTCTATCACCATTAAATATACCCTGTGGTTTCAAGATCAGTGGATCGTCCTATCTTTATCTTTGATTGTTAAATATACTCCTCACTTCTTTTCTTCTAGAATTTCACTGTGGAAAGACTCACAAATTTAATGAAATCAGGAGTCCACAACTTCTCAAGTAGAAGGTGAAGCAGTCAGCCTGATTTAGGAAAATAAAATCCCCATGTTGTTGGAAAGCAGGGTGGGTGTGTAAAGACTGGGTGCTGACATCCTTCAGAAATCAGAATTACTGGCAGGAAATCATCAGGCCTCCGAATCTGCTTGCCCACAGTCAAAACTCATCTGTATATTACAGATTTCAGAGCTATCCTTGGAAAAATGACACTAAATGACAAACACATCGATTCAAAACAAGATGAACAACTGGTCATTTGGATTTGTGTAAAAACAATGTGTTTTTTAAAGAAATAAGCCACACTTCTCTAAAATGAAGAGGTCAATCAAATATTTAATACCTATTTATTAAGGGTTTTAAAAGCAAAAGATTAAGCTAGGTCCTATGAAAAATTGGAAAGTCTGACTGTATTTTAGAAGTCTAAATACAGTTTCTGCCACCAATTTGCAAAACGAGGGCCAATACACAAAATAATTTGTATCAAAGTATACAAACCAATAGCAAATTAACAAGTCAAAATCCTTTGCATGCAAGGGTGAAGAAATTCACAGAAGTGGGCCAAAAGGACATATAATACAAATAACAGAAAATTCTCTAGAAATGAACATGTCTATTAAAAAACTTAGCAAATCTCCAGGGTCTCTTACCTACATTCATGCTGCAGCATTAAAAGAACCTGATTGTCAATAAGCATTGACAATATCACATTCCAATTATATAATTTACCTTTATAGATACTTTCTTCTGAAACTTCATAGCATTTTATTAGTATGATCTCATTTATCTTTCAGTTAATAATGAAAAACTACTTAGTTGCCTCCACTTAGTTGATATTCCTTAAGACCAGAGGAGTAAAGTGAACATTGCAAGGTAATTAAGGTAAATAATTCACTTGGCCACTTAGTAGAATTTGAACCCATAATTATAAATTCTAGTTTAGTGTTCTATTTTAAGACAAGAAAATGTATCTAGTTGCTCTGGGTATTAGGGGAAAAGCTAAAATAAAAGCATATGGCATTATCTTGTTGCTTTCTATCACTATTATATACATATTTTAATTTACTCATGTACCCATCTCATCAGTGTTCTCCTAGCAGGTAAACAAAGTCAGTTAAACCAATAAACTCTCCTTAATTACCTGAAAGTGAAAATTCCTTAGTTGAGTACGACTCTTTGTGATGCTATGGACTATACAGTCCATGAAATTCTCGAGGCCAGAATACTGGAGTGGGTAGCCTTTCCCTTCTCCAGAGGATCTTCCCAACTCTGCACTACTATAAATGTACACAATCATATACTGGTGCTAAAAAGTTAATTTTGTTACAAAAATTACCTCTTCTAAGGCATTCCATAGCTCCTCTTCCTTATGCTCATTAAAGGGATCCAGATTTTTCTTCATTGTTCCAATGAATAAAACTGGTTCCTAAATATCCCAAAACAGGAAATGTTATTACTGTAACATCTTTCATCTTGTTTGTATGCTTACAGAACAGAATTAAAGTGCCAAAAAAATCCCCTCACAATTCACTATAATCATTAATAATAAGGCTGCAAATGCTTGTTTATAAAATAGCATCTCTAAATTAACCTCCCACTGTAAAAAGTATGCTCCAACATATCTCTGGACCATTGGACACTAACAGAAGAAAATGTTGAAGAATGTCACCTTAAGAAGAAGAGAAAGGAAGATTTGATTTTTCAAAAATACCTTCCTGGTAATGTCTTGCTATTCAGTCACTCAGTCATGTCTGACTCTTTGTGACCCATAGACTGCTTCCTACCAATTATCTGCTTCCCCCCAAAATGAGGATATACTTATTGGAGGAACTTTACATCAAGAAAACTAGATAAATTCATTGTCAATCCTGGTGTGATGCTGGGAAATACCAATAGCACAATTAGTTGCGGTTTGTGCCTCAAAGCAAACCCATTAAATTTCCACCCATTGGCAATGAAGAATGAACTAGGTTATTTTCTCCATCAGTAAAACAGCCTTCTGGGATAAGGACTCTCTCCACAGGTGTGAATGGAACGTCTGCACACATAACAAAGAGAACGTCAGCTCCTGGGGTCCGCAGTTCCTCTGTCCATGGAGAGATCCCCTCTGATTCTGCACCAGTTGGTCCCCACATTCTCTCATGTGTGCGTCAGGATGACCTGCCTCAGAACTTATTACTAATTGCAAGGCCAGGAGGACCTGAAACCACTGTGACCTGTGTCATAATAACATTATTAAAATAATGTTATAAATGTTAAATTAATGAATACCTCTTCCTATTCATCTGCTTTGGGAGGGACCACACGGTAATTACTGTGGAAATATATGCCTCTCTGGGTTTCATGAGAAAATCTTGTACATAAGCCCATGTAGGCCATTTGCATTTTCCTCTGGAAGGCTCTAGCTACAAGAATATGGGCAGCAGAGAAGAGCCCAGCAGCCTCCTTTCAGTGAAGGGGGCAGAACAAGGGGAGGCACACGTGTGGGAACAGAGGAGACCTGACTCTTCCACAAGTGGCCGGATGCTCGGAATCACCAGCCTCAAAANCCTCTGGAAGGCTCTAGCTACAAGAATATGGGCAGCAGAGAAGAGCCCAGCAGCCTCCTTTCAGTGAAGGGGGCAGAACAAGGGGAGGCACACGTGTGGGAACAGAGGAGACCTGACTCTTCCACAAGTGGCCGGATGCTCGGAATCACCAGCCTCAAAATCTCGCCTGGCCTTGGGGGGGATTTCCTTCTCACTTCACAAAAGGCTGAGAAGAAAGATGAAGGAGACAGACATTTCTTTGCCCTAGTCATGAAGAAGAATGACACTCAGTGAGCCTCCCTCTGTCTCCCTATTGTCTTAGTTTCAAGTCTGGTGAGAGAGAAATAGATGCAGAATTGTATCCCACGAAAAAATATGTATCCCTGAGCAAAATCCAAAATTAAAAAGACATTATAGAGGCAGCTTCATTTGGCAAAGTTGATTAAGTGGCTGATATACTTCCAAAGCACTGAAAATCACTGGTCACACGACATTTCAAAATNTTGAGCTGGGGAACAAATAGAAAAATAATTTGCCAGTACTTCCAGTTTTTTTATTTTTAAGGTACCACTCTATCACCATTAAATATACCCTGTGGTTTCAAGATCAGTGGATCGTCCTATCTTTATCTTTGATTGTTAAATATACTCCTCACTTCTTTTCTTCTAGAATTTCACTGTGGAAAGACTCACAAATTTAATGAAATCAGGAGTCCACAACTTCTCAAGTAGAAGGTGAAGCAGTCAGCCTGATTTAGGAAAATAAAATCCCCATGTTGTTGGAAAGCAGGGTGGGTGTGTAAAGACTGGGTGCTGACATCCTTCAGAAATCAGAATTACTGGCAGGAAATCATCAGGCCTCCGAATCTGCTTGCCCACAGTCAAAACTCATCTGTATATTACAGATTTCAGAGCTATCCTTGGAAAAATGACACTAAATGACAAACACATCGATTCAAAACAAGATGAACAACTGGTCATTTGGATTTGTGTAAAAACAATGTGTTTTTTAAAGAAATAAGCCACACTTCTCTAAAATGAAGAGGTCAATCAAATATTTAATACCTATTTATTAAGGGTTTTAAAAGCAAAAGATTAAGCTAGGTCCTATGAAAAATTGGAAAGTCTGACTGTATTTTAGAAGTCTAAATACAGTTTCTGCCACCAATTTGCAAAACGAGGGCCAATACACAAAATAATTTGTATCAAAGTATACAAACCAATAGCAAATTAACAAGTCAAAATCCTTTGCATGCAAGGGTGAAGAAATTCACAGAAGTGGGCCAAAAGGACATATAATACAAATAATAGAAAATTCTCTAGAAATGAACATATCTATTAAAAAACTTAGCAAATCTCCAGGGTCTCTTACCTACATTCATGCTGCAGCATTAAAAGAACCTGATTGTCAATAAGCATTGACAATATCACATTCCAATTATATAATTTACCTTTATAGATACTTTCTTCTGAAACTTCATAGCATTTTATTAGTATGATCTCATTTATCTTTCAGTTAATAATGAAAAACTACTTAGTTGCCTCCACTTAGTTGATATTCCTTAAGACCAGAGGAGTAAAGTGAACATTGCAAGGTAATTAAGGTAAATAATTCACTTGGCCACTTAGTAGAATTTGAACCCATAATTATAAATTCTAGTTTAGTGTTCTATTTTAAGACAAGAAAATGTATCTAGTTGCTCTGGGTATTAGGGGAAAAGCTAAAATAAAAGCATATGGCATTATCTTGTTGCTTTCTATCACTATTATATACATATTTTAATTTACTCATGTACCCATCTCATCAGTGTTCTCCTAGCAGGTAAACAAAGTCAGTTAAACCAATAAACTCTCCTTAATTACCTGAAAGTGAAAATTCCTTAGTTGAGTACGACTCTTTGTGATGCTATGGACTATACAGTCCATGAAATTCTCGAGGCCAGAATACTGGAGTGGGTAGCCTTTCCCTTCTCCAGAGGATCTTCCCAACTCTGCACTACTATAAATGTACACAATCATATACTGGTGCTAAAAAGTTAATTTTGTTACAAAAATTACCTCTTCTAAGGCATTCCATAGCTCCTCTTCCTTATGCTCATTAAAGGGATCCAGATTTTTCTTCATTGTTCCAATGAATAAAACTGGTTCCTAAATATCCCAAAACAGGAAATGTTATTACTGTAACATCTTTCATCTTGTTTGTATGCTTACAGAACAGAATTAAAGTGCCAAAAAAATCCCCTCACAATTCACTATAATCATTAATAATAAGGCTGCAAATGCTTGTTTATAAAATAGCATCTCTAAATTAACCTCCCACTGTAAAAAGTATGCTCCAACATATCTCTGGACCATTGGACACTAACAGAAGAAAATGTTGAAGAATGTCACCTTAAGAAGAAGAGAAAGGAAGATTTGATTTTTCAAAAATACCTTCCTGGTAATGTCTTGCTATTCAGTCACTCAGTCATGTCTGACTCTTTGTGACCCATAGACTGCTTCCTACCAATTATCTGCTTCCCCCCAAAATGAGGATATACTTATTGGAGGAACTTTACATCAAGAAAACTAGATAAATTCATTGTCAATCCTGGTGTGATGCTGGGAAATACCAATAGCACAATTAGTCGCGGTTTGTGCCTCAAAGCAAACCCATTAAATTTCCACCCATTTGCAATGAAGAATGAACTAGGTTATTTTCTCCATCAGTAAAACAGCCTTCTGGGATAAGGACTCTCTCCACAGGTGTGAATGGAACATCTGCACATATAACAAAGAGAACGTCAGCTCCTGGGGTCCACAGTTCCTTTGTCCATGGAGAGATCCCCTCTGATTCTGCACCAGCTGGTCCCCACATTCTCTCATGTGTGTGTCAGGATGACCTGCCTCACAGAGCCTTGTTACTAACTCCAAGGCCAGGAGTTAGTAACTACTGTGACCTGTGTCATAATAACATTATTAAAATAATGTTATAAAAAAATAAATAAATAATGTTATAAATGTTAAATTAATGAATACCTCTTCCTATTCATCTGCTTTGGGAGGGACCACAAGGTAATTACTGTGGAAATATATGCCTCTCTGGGTTTCATGAGAAAATCTTGTACATAAGCCCATGTAGGCCATTTGCATTTTCTTCTGGAAGGCTCTAGTAAGCTACAAGAATATGGGCAGCAGAGAAGAGCCCAGCAGCCTCCTTTCAGTGGGAGGCAGAATAAGGGGAGGGACACGTGGGGAACAGAGGAGATCTGACCCTTCCACAAGTGGCTGGATGCTCGGGATCACCCGCCTCAAAATCCCGCCTGGCCTTGGGGGGATTTCCTTCTCACTTCACAAAAGGCTGAGAAGAAAGATGAAGAAGACAGACATTTCTTTTCCCTAGTCATGAAGAATGACACTCAGTGAGCCTCCCTCTCTCTCCCTATTGTCTTAGTTTCAAGTCTGGTGAGAGAGAAATAGACGCAGAATTATATCCCATGAAAAAATATGTATCCCTGAGCAAAATCCAAAATTAAAAAGACATTATAGAGGCAGCTTCATTTGGCCAAAGTTGATTAAGTGGCTGATATACTTCCAAAGCACTGAAAATCACTGGTCACACGACATTTCAAAATGATTATTGAATAGCACTGAAAAATATGAGGCACAAATTTAAGGTCTCCCTTAAAAGTCTCTAATTTAGAATCAAAGACTGGACCACCATGTAAGCAATGGTAAGAGCTCCTGGTCAAGGGAATAATCATCATTCTACTTTAGGTGTTTATAAAAAACTGCTTCTTGTGACTATTACCTCTAAGAGCCTAACATGCAGGTGATCTCCCTTCCTTTTAGCTGTTCCCATTCGGTGGCCAGGCGAGGTGCAGAAGGCTGGCCCCCAATATTCTGTCCCCCTCCCTTGAGAGCAGAATTCTGCTTTGGGGTCCAAGATGAGAGATTCTTCAAGGACTGGTTTTTGAGGAGATGAAGGGCCCAAATGAGATGAGGTTAAGGAATCAGCTTTGAATCCAGTTGGGAGACGTGAGACGGGGCTCTGCGTTCAGCAAGGAAATTTCTTTCCTAGTCATGGCTTATAATGACCTGAACAGTTTTACCCTTCATGTTCCTCTCAGAGCAATTTTACATCTACTAAGAGATCTAAGCGATCTAAGATCTAAGAGACCTAAGATTATCCACCTGGTTTTTCAAGGTACACTCTGGAGAGGTATTACCTGAGCTAATCTGTCAGTTAAAAAGACATATTGGGCAATTATGTGTGTTTATTTAGCAGTATGAGATGGAATAACATAGTTTAGTAAAGCAAGAGTATTTTTCTTTNTAAGAGACCTAAGATTATCCACCTGGTTTTTCAAGGTACACTCTGGAGAGGTATTACCTGAGCTAATCTGTCAGTTAAAAAGACATATTGGGCAATTATGTGTGTTTATTTAGCAGTATGAGATGGAATAACATAGTTTAGTAAAGCAAGAGTATTTTTCTTTGCCATGATATGCCAAATATATATTTCAAAATCAGTAAAATTTCAGTAAAAAGTTGAATGAAAAGAATGATTCTTTAGGCAACAATCATACAGGAAAAAAAGAAAGTAAAGGTATCTAAATTGAAAGAGAAGAAATAAAACTGTCACAGTATACAGATGACATGATACTATATATAGAAAACCCTGAAGATCATTACAAAAATTACTAAAACTGATAAATAAATTCTACAAAGTAGCAGGACACAAGATTAACATACAGATATTGTTACATTTCTTTACAGTAACAGTGAAATAAGGGAATGTAAATTTTAAATTTTTAAAGAAAGGGAATGTAAATTTTTTTTAAATCCCTTTAAAAATAACAAAAAGAAAAATAAAATACTTAGGAAGAAACCTGACCAAGGAGGTGACAGACTTACATGCTGACAACTAGAAAATATTATAAAAGGAAACTGAAGATGATTCAAAGAAATGGAAATATATCCAATATTCAAAGAATATGGAACTATTCAAAGAAATGGAAATGATTCAAAGAAATGAAAATATCCAATATTAAATGCTCTTTAATTATAAGAATTAATATTGTTAAAATGACTATTACCCAAAGCAATCCACATATTTAAGACAATTGTTAATCAAATTACCCATGACATTTTCCAAAGAACTAGAACAAATACTCCTAAAATACATATGTAACCATAAAGACCCACAATTGCCAAAGAAATCCTGAGGAAAAAGAACAAAGCAGGAGGCATAACCTTCCAGACTTCAGATGATAATAGCTACAGTTATCAAAATAGCATGATATTGGCATGAAAACAGACAATGTATAAATGGAACAGAAGAGAGATCCCAGAAATAAACCCACACACCTACCACCAATAGTCAATTAATCTTCAACAAAGGAGGCAAGACTATACACTGGGGAAAAGACAGTCTCTTCAGCAAGTGGTGTTGGGAAAGTTGGACAGCCACACGTAAATCAGTGTAGTTAAAACAAAAACCCTTAGACCATATGCAAAAATAAATTCAAAATGGCCTAAAGACTGAAATGAGATATGACACCATAAAACTCTTAGAAGAGAACACAGGCAAAATATTCTCTGTCATAAATCGTACCAATGTTTTCTTAGGCCAGTCTCCCAAGGCAATAGAAATAAAAGCTGCTGCTGCTGCTGCTAAGTCACGTCAGTCGTGTCCAACTCNCCTACACTGGGGAGAAGACAGTCTCTTCAGCAAGTGGTGTTGGGAAAGTTGGACAGCCACACGTAAATCAGTGTAGTTAGAACAAAAACCCTTAGACCATGTGCAAAAATAAATTCAAAATGGCCTAAAGACTGAAATATGACACCATAAAACTCTTAGAGCACAGGCAAAATATTCTCTGTCATAAATCGTACCAATGTTTTCTTAGGCCAGTCTCCCAAGGCAATAGAAATAAAAGCTGCTGCTGCTGCTAAGTCACGTCAGTCGTGTCCNGTTCAGTCATGTCCGACTCTTCGCGACCCCATGGACTGCAACCCACCAGGCTCCTCCATCCATGGGATTCTCCAGGCAAGAGTAGTGGAGTAGGGTGCCATTGCCTTCTCCAAGAAATAAAAGCAGTAATAAACAAATAGGACTAATTAATGTGATAAGCTTTTGTACACCAAAGAAAACCATAAAACAAATAGACAACCTGTAGAATGGGAGAAAATAAATGACGAGACCAACTAGGCTTAATTTCCAAAATATACAGACAGTTCATAAAACTCAACAACAAAAAACCAAACAACCCAATCATAACCTNTTGCTACCCCATGGACTGCAACCCACTAGGCTCCTCCATCCATGGGATTCTCCAGGCAAGAGTAGTGGAGTGGGGTGCCATTGCCTTCTCCAAGAAATAAAAGCAGTAATAAACAAATAGGACTAATTAATGTAATAAGCTTTTGTACACCAAAGGAAACCATAAAACAAATAGACAACCTGTAGAATGGGAGAAAATATTTGAAAATGACGAGACCAACTAGGCTTAATTTCCAAAATATACAGACAGTTCATAAAACTCAACAACAAAAAACCAAACAACCCAATCATAACCTGGGCAGAAGACCCAAACAGACATTTTCCAATAGAAGATATACAGATGACCAACAGACACACAAAAAGATGCTCAATCTTGCTAATTATTAGAGAAATGCAAAACAAAACTACAAAGAGGCACCACCTCACGAGGGTCAGAATGGCCATCACTGAACAGTCTACAAATAACAAATGTGGAAGACGGTGTGGAGAAAAGGGAACCTTCCTATACTGTTGGTGGGAATGTATGAAGTTGTTGATGCAGCCATTATGAAAAACAGTATGGAAGTTTCAATCCCACTTCTGGTTATATATCTGGTGTGTGTGTTAGTCGCTCAGTCATGTCTGACTCTTTGCAATCCCATGGACTGTAGCCCACCAGGATCCTCCATCCATGGAACTCTCCAGGCAAGAAAACTGCTGTGGGTTGCCATGCCCTTCTCCAGAGACAAACTATTACTCAAAAAGGCATGGAAACAACCTAAAGTCTGTTGACAGGTAAATGGACATTGAAGAGGTGGTGCATATATACAATGGATACTACTCAGCCATAAAAAAGAAGGAAATGCCATTTGCAGCAACATTGATGGACCTAGAGATTGTCATACTAAGTAACATAAGTCAGATAGAGAAAGAGAAATACCACATGATATCACTTATATGTGGAATATAAATATGACATATTTACATGTGCATATAATCCAGTCTCCAAAATACTCAGTGAAATTTGTACTCATTTAAGAAACAGAACAAAAGAAAACAGAATCAGAGACCAGGAGGAAAAGGTCAATTCAATGCTCCACCATCACAGCAACCACATACTGGGTCTATATGAAGCATTTTACATGTGCTGACCTATTTATATAGTCCTCAAAGCAGCTCGAGGATTTGGTACTGTTAGCTGTCTTGCAAGGGAGAGAAAGCTGAGAAGCACAGAAATGGAATTCTGTGCCCTGTGTTCTTTCTCACTATACTGTACTGCATCCCTGGTTAATCATTGACTAAGGGTTAAGTTCTGAGTTTCCCCACAGCATCAACACCTTGTAATTCTCAAAGCTCCACTCAAAGATAATCACCTCTGAAAAAAGATAGCTTTATTTTACATAGCAAAATTCCATCTGTAAGACACTTAAAATTCATGTTTCCCTACAGGAACTTCTCAAGTGTTAAACATTTATCATTTTGTTATTTTGTTATCATTTTGTGGCATTGAGGAAGTGTGAGTGCAGAAATCTGCCTGGGTAAGTTACTAAATCACAGGCTCACAAAACAGATGAAAGAATGAAAAAACAAACCCTGGTATCTGATGAAAATATCTGTTGAAAATATCTGCTGCTATGATCTATTGGGGGAAAAGGGATAAACTCCTTAATGCAATTTGAAAAAAAAAAAATAAAAGCAATTGAACTTAGGTGCTTTATAAAAAGAATACATGAGAATGTTCTGATGTGCATACCTGAGGTACAACTGACATTTTCTTCCTTAAATCATGAAGTCCCATACTGGTTGTCAAATTTTTATCAATCGAAATTGTACCTTGGAAGTCAGAGAATCTGAAAAGCGCAGCAATGAGGGAACTTTTTCCAGCTCCTATTTTTCCCACGATGGAAACCTGTAGAGAGATCCAGGAGGGACTAAGAATTAACAATATGCACCCAACCTAGGAGAAACCCTGGATATTGATGATGAATTTTAAAAGTTCTATATAGAGTAGTCTATAAGTTCGTTAAGCATGGCCCTGTTGATCCAGGAGGGATTAAGAATTAACAATATGCAGCCAACCTAGGAGAAACCCTGGATATTGATGACAAATTTTAGAAGTTCTATATAGAGTAGTCTGCAAGTTTGTTAAGCATGGCCCTGTTGACATTATGGGCCAGGTGATTCATTGTTGGGGGGTCAGGGGGCCTGTCCTGTGTATTGTAGGTAGTTTAGCAGTAGCCGTGGACTCTATCCACTTGACACCAGACACAACCTCCAAAATGTGACAAATAAAAATGGCAGATATTCACAAATGTCCCTGGTTTAGATTCCCTGGTCCTCAAAAGACTTAAAAAAAAAAAAAAAAAAACAGAATCACTATACTGGCAGTGGAAAAGCCAGCAGTCTCCTAAGTGGTCCATAAGAAGTTCACTTTGTAATTAACTTTACTCCTACTCTCTAGGTTTTTTGACCTTGAGAACCACATGGATAATTTTAGAGATGTCAACAAGTCAAGTCAGAAGTGTTATACACAAACAAGGACTTGTTTTCTCAGGGATCTGTTATTTGAGAACATTCATTCCTTGACAGAGAAACTAAATCATTTCCTGATGGCAAATACATTAATTATACTCTATCTTGAAAGGAAACATCTTAAAATTATAAAATGCAGGTCTCAGTGTCTTAAAAGATATTGATCTGCAATCAACAACATTTGCTCTTTATATGGGACCTTTCACTGGAACAGCTCAAAAGGCATTTTATAAACAACTTAATTCAACTGTTTATTGGAAAAATACATGCAAGTTTCAGTCTAGTTATTAAAACCCAAGTAGAGAGAAATTAAGTACATTAAGAATAAGATTAAGGAATCAATATAATGCAGGTAAAACACTGGTTAGGAATAAAATTATACTGTAAAAACTGGCTTTCAGATGTGTGCATATAAAAATGTACTATATAGAAACTGGCTTTTTTTTTTTTTTAACTAATGAGCTTGCCCAGCTCCTTTGTTGGAAGTTTCCAAGAGATGATTTCATTTTTCTTTAGGAATCTGAAATTGATGAGTAGGAATTTGAAACTGATGAGGGGTGTTAGACATGCTTTCAATCATTTGTAAATTCATTCAGTAAAATTTTAAAACCCATGGCTTTGTACAGAGAAGAACTAAATCTTTCTGAACACTGTAATCAGAACATTGGGAACTTTTCACATTTTCTCATTTAAATGTCTCCAAAGTTTCAAATGTCTGTCTGCAAACTCAACCATAGCATTTCAAAAAAGAATTTTTCTCTTTAGAGATTAAATGTAAGAACGGTGAGTTTAGATATTTTTATTATTTTGTAGCCATTTTGTCCTTCATGCTATACCCCAACTACTATAACACAGATAGGCCATTTTCTGCTTATAGGCAGGGCCTAGCGCCTGGAAAATTCCATGGACAGAAGAGCCTGGTGGGCTACTGTCTATGGGGTCGCACAGAATCGGACACGACTGAAGCAACTTAGCAGCAGCAGCAGCAGTGTGTATATATTGTAGAAGGCAATGGCTCCCTACTCCACTACTCTTGCCTGGAAAATCCCATGGGTGGAGGAGCCTGGTAGGCTGTAGTCCATGGGGTTGCTAGGAGTTAGACACGACTGAGCGACTTCACTTTCACTTTTCACTTTCATGCATTGGAGAAGGAAATGGCAACCCACTCCAGTGTTCTTGCCTGGAGAATCCCAGGGACGGGGGAGCCTGACGGGCTACAGTCCATGGAGTTACAAGAGTTGGACACGACTTAGCCACTAGACCACCACCACCACCACCACCTGCCACCCATAAACTATGAATGCAGGAAGGTGCCTCAAAGGAAACATCTTGGAAATCACAGGTTATCAGTCATCAAAAACTGCCTATGGGAGAGAAAGGACTTTACTNCAGTCCATGGAGTTACAAGAGTTGGACACGACTTAGCCACTAGACCACCACCACCACCACCACCTGCCACCCATAAACTATGAATGCAGGAAGGTGCCTCAAAGGAAACATCTTGGAAATCACAGGTTATCAGTCATCAAAAACTGCCTATGGGAGAGAAAGGACTTTACTGGAAGGTCTTGTTCAAATGCGATGCTGAGTCAAGAGGTCTGGGTGAACCTGAGACTGCATTCCTAAGAAGCTCCAGGAGATGCAAGTGCTGCTGGCCCTAGCAGCACAGTCGGAATCACAGGGAATTAGGAAGCAGGCAGGGTAAGGGGGACAGTCTGGGAGTTTGGAGAGGGGTTTCTGTGAAAATATCATGTAAAAAAGGAGAAAAGTTAGGAAACATATTTTTGCACATTATAGCAAGGTCTAATAAGCATCTGTGAAAATGGATTATCCAAGCAATAGTTCTGAGCAAGAAAAAAACAACAACCCAAATCAATTTACTTCCAATGATGGAAAATGCTCTAAAATGGCCCAGGACTCTCTAAAATGATCAAATCAATTACAAAATCATCTACGTGAGAAATGCAGCCCATGTTCAGAATCTACCCAAGAAGCCTAGGGTGATATTTACCTCGTTTGGGGGCTTTATTTTTACATGCTATTTCTTCCATGAATTAGAAACCAGCATAATATCTTCTCCACTTTTTTCAGTTCAGTTCAGTTCAGTCGCTCAGTCATGTCCGACTCTTTGCGACCCCATGAATTGCAGCACACCAGGCCTCCCTGTCCATCATCAACTCTCGGAGTTCACTCAGTCTCACATCCATCGAGTCAGTGATGCCATTCAGCCATCTCATCCTCTGTTGTCCCCTTCTCCTCCTGCCTCCAATCCCTCCCAGCATCAGAGTCTTTTCCAATGAGTCAACTCTTCGCATGAGGTGGCCAAAGTACTGGAGCTTCAGCTTTAGTATCATTCCTTCCAAAGAAATCCCAGGGTTGATCTCCTTCAGAATGGACTGGTTGGATCTCCTTGCAGTCCAAGGGACTCTCAAGAGTCTTCTCCAACACCACAGTTCAAAAGCATCAATTCTTCGGTGCTCAGCCTTCTTCACAGTCCAACTCTCACATCCCTCCATGACTACTGGAAAAACCATAGCCTTGACTAGACGGACCTAAGTAGGCAAAGTAATATCTCTGCTTTTGAATATGCTATCTAGGTTGGTCATAACTTTTCTTCCAAGGAGTAAGCGTCTTTTGATTTCCTGGCTGCAGTCACCATCTGCAGAGATCTTGAAGCCCAGAAAAATAAAATCTGACACTGTTTCCACTGTTTCCTCATCTATTTCCCATGAAGTGATGGGACTGGATGCCATAATCTTTGTTTTCCGAATGTTGAGCCTTAAGCCAACTTTTTCACTCTCCTCTTTCACTTTCATCAAGAAGCTCTTTAGTTCTTCTTCACTTTCTGCCATAAGGGTGGTGTCATCTGCATATCTGAGGTTATTGATATTTCTCCCAGCAATCTTGATTCCAGCTTGTGTTTCTTCCAGTCCAGCATTTCTCATGATGTATTCTGCATATAAGTTCAATAAGCAGGGTGACAATATGCAGCCTTGATGTATTCCTTTTCCTATTTGGAACCAGTCTATTGTTCCATGTCCAGTTCTAACTGTTGCTTCTTGACCTGCATACAGATTTCTCAAGAGGCAGGTCAGGTGGTCTGGTATTCCCATCTCTCTCAGAATTTTCCACAGTTTTTTGTGATCCACACAGTCAAAGGCTTTAGCATAGTCAATAAAGCAGAAATAGACGTTTTTCTGGAATTCGCTTGCTTTTTCCATGATCCAACAGATGTTGGCAATTTGATCTCTGGTTCCTCTGCCTTTTCTAAAACCAGCTTGAACTTCTGGAAGTTCACGATTCACATATTGCTGAAGCTTGGCTTGGAGAATTTTGAGCATTACTTTACTAGCATGTGAGATGAGTGCAATTGTGCAGTAGTTTGAGCATTCTTTGGCATTGCCTTTCTTTGGGATTGGAATAAAAACACTTTCTTATTCACTTTATCATCCATGAATCAGGACAGCAGAGGAAACAATGGAAAAAGAACAGAGCCTCACTTCTGCTGGGCAGGCTCACTCCCATGTCCTTTCCAGCAGCCTCTCCCAATCAAATCTAACACCAAGGGGGTGACCTGGAGTGCCGAGGGTGGGACAGGTGAGCAGGAGAGGGAATATGGGATGTACACAGGTGGAGTGCAGTGGTTTCATGAACACACTGCTGCTGCTGCTGCTGCTGCTAAGTCGCTTCAGTTGTGTCTGACTCTGTGTGACCCCAGAGATGGCAGCCTACCATGCGCCTCTGTCCCTAGGACTCTCCAGGCAAAAACACTGGAGTGGGTTGCCATTTCCTTCTCCAATGCATGGGAGTGAAAAGTGAAAGTGAAGTCGCTCAGTCCTGTCCAACTCTTCACGACCTCATGGACTGCAGTCCACCAGGTTCTTCTGTCCTGGGATTCTCCAAGCAAGAGTACTGGAGTGGGGTGCCATTGCCTTCTCCACTGCCTGGGTATAATCTCCAAACTCAGAAATGAAGCTACTGGTGATGTTCTGAGTAGACCAAGACACCATTAAAAGTCAAGCTATCACAGTTATTAGTTCAGTCTCCAAATCTAATTTTCCCTCAAGCATTTCAGAATCTCAGGTTAACTCTAAGACTTTGGGGGTTTAAAATGGAAGAATAATAGTATGTTTGTCTCTAAGGTGTACTATAGAGTCATACAATAATAACTAATATTTTTGGCATCTGGGGAAATTTAAGATGAGTGTGAATGAATAGAATTACATTTGTAATGGGAAATCTGACAGACACATCACTGGATATGAGCTCCAGTGAATATTTTCCCAGCAAAGGAGTCCTTACCTTCTCCCTGGCCTTCAGTGAAACTGGAAATAATAAGGAGAGAGCTTTTGCCATATGATTTACTGAAACTGCTCCCTAGGAATTATTTAGGCATCAAGGTGATTTTTTTTTTTTTTTCTATCACAAGTGTTGTTTAGTCACTAAGTCATGGCCAATTCTTTTGCAACTCCATGGACTGTAGCCTGCCAGGCTCCTCTATTTCTGTGATTCTCCAGGCAAGAATACTGAAATGAGTTGCCATTTCCTTCTCCAGGGGATCTTCCCAACTCAGGGACTGAACCCATATCTCCTGCTTGGCAGGTGGATTCTTTACCCCTGAACCACCACAGAAGCCCATCACTCATTAAATTATAGCTGTACTCTACTAGATGCGTCTATGGTGGAAAGAGTTTTAAAGAACAGTCCTTAAAGTATTTAAAACACAAGGTAATCCGTATATGGAGTTGTCTTGTGTGTGTTTTGGTTACTGGTTGCTCACACCTATGTTACTCACTCACTCTCCCAGCCAGCAGTCCCTCAGCACCCTCTTGGTGCCCTGCCAAATGCCACTTTCAGGAGATGCCCTCTGATCTTAAGAAGCCTCAGGGTTCTGTGTGACACTCATCCAAAATTACAAAGCGTGCCACAGCTGCTTTTACCTGTGATAACATTTACCAGTTCAACCATTTTCAAGTGGGCAGTTTAATGTTAAGTACATTCACATTGTTGTACAACCAACTTCCAGATTATTTTTGCCTTGTAAAGCTATACCCATTAAAAAACATCTTCACATTCTCTGGCAACCATCTTTCTACTTCCTGTCTTCATAATTTTTTTTTCTTTTTTACTCAAGGAACGTCATATAAGTGGAATCATACAGTATTTATGCTTTTTGTGTCTGATTTATTTCACATATCATGATGTCCTCAGGGTTCATCCATGGGTCAGAATTTTCTTCCTCTTTTAAAACTGAATAATATTGCATTTTAAGGATATAATACATTTTGTTTCTCCACTCACTTTCAACACGGGCACTTGGGTTGCTTCCTACTTTGGCAGCTATGAAGACAAGTGTACCATACACACAATCTTAAAGAATATATAAGACCCTGTGGAAGCATAGAGGGGCATTAGAGTTGACTGTGAAAATGATACATCCACCATCTAGAGATGAAGGAGAAGTGTCCCTGGGGTCTAGAGCAACATTCACACTGGAAGCTGGGGGGACAAGGTGCTCCGGGAAAATGTACACAAGGCAGAGGACGAGATGGTTGGATGGCATAAAGAACTCAATGGACAGGAGCTTGAGAAAACTCAGAAAGATAGTGGAGGACAGGGAAGCCTGGCCTGCTGCAGTCCCTGTGGTCACAGAGAGTCGGGCACAACTTAGCGACTCAACAACAACAAGATCCAAGTGTAGAGGGTGTGTATATGGACTTGAGGCTGGAGAAGTAGGTGGGGAAAGAGATTCCTACTGTCTTGTCTGTTATGGTTTATTCTCTTCTTAAAGAGTCAACCCTAGTCCCAGCTGACGGTCCCAAGCTGAATGTGAAAGGAGCATCACCAGTGGACATGGACACTGGCAAGACCACAAACCCTTCTGCCATCTCCCAGGTGGATCTTCCCCTGCTCCTTTCATTTTGCTTTCATCTGTTTTAAGTAGGTCTCTGGACCCTGCATCCAGCTGGGGGCTCTGGTTCCTCACCCTTGATGGACTCACGATTCTGGACTCTTCTCTGATGGCCTCAAGCTGGCCAAACAGTCCCTATTTGGAGTGTACCTAGGGGTGAACTATGGTTCCAGCGTCATCTTACCCAGGCCAGTAAGGATCAGATCTGTGCTAAAGAAAGAAGCAGTCTGTGGGTGACAGCAGGGGGATGACAGCTCAGTGTGGGTGAGTGGAGGACAAGTCTATGGGAAGGGCCAAGGGACAGAGGAGGAGGCTGCACCTGAAAGGTGTCATGGGATGAAGAGAAGATTCCAGAAGCATAAAAAAGAAAAGATGGACAGGAAGGAGATATTGGAGAGTTATGGACAGGGCGAAAGGGTTGACTTCAGAGACTCCACATGAATAATCGAGTGAAACATAGTATCGTGGGTCAGGTTAAGTTCTAGCTCCAGGATCCAGGGCCCACCAACCACCATGAGGGAGCTCACAATACAAAGTGCTGGGATCCTCACTACACAGTTAATGAGTTTCACCCACGATGTCATCGCTCTAATCTGCCTCCAAGAGGAACAAAGAGTTCCCTGACACATGGACAAGGAAGTAAACAGCAGATGTGGCGCTAAATCTAGATTTTAAAGAGGTAAGTGGTATAAACAAACCTTTTCTTTTGGTTCAGTGCTTACTGTCAGGTCCTTCAATACCAGAGGCCCATCTGGGCTGTACTTGAAATTCACATTGTTAAAGGCAATCATTCCATTGTCGGGCCAGTATACCGGTGGACGAAAGTCAAGTTCCCAGGATCCTTCTCCCTCAAGCTCTGTATATTCAATCACCCTTTCTGCTGACATCATCTGAAAGACACATGACATTACGTGGGTTAGGAACAGAGGGTCTGGTTTATGCATGTTCAGAGACTGTAAATGAGACATTTTGCTTTTTCATCTCGATATCTGCTTTTGCATGGTTAAGAATATCCCAGGTCTTATCATCCCCAAAGCACAGAAGCAGGAATCTAAGGAGGACTTTGATGATATGCCATTTTCTTGTAACACTTTCAGGTATAGCTACTTCCTTCAACATGGTATTAAAACTAAAAACTTTAGAAAGATGGTAAGATTTTATTGATCCACCTTTCACATTTGAATAGGTAAACAAGAGTTTTGTCAAAGAAAAGAATAATTATGAACACTAATCAGTAATGTGTAGCTACAGAAGGGCCCTGTGTCACTGATGAGCAGAAATGGATAGTCATCAAGCCTCATTTTAATTATTAGTCACTTTCTACTCTATAAGAAGAGAGAAGTGGAAAGATTTCTTTTTTATTGCTTTTCTCCCTTTAGAAGAAGATACAAACATTCAAAAGAGGACAAATTTACATATTGATTAAGACCTACTAAACAACCACAATTCGACAGATTTGATAGCACATTTCGAGATGTAGCTTATCCTACAAGAAGGGACATCCAGTAATTCAGGTGGTCAACAAGTATAAATGCTAAAATGGGAGATGGCTAGGAGATATGTTAGTTAAACAACCAACCTTAAAATGTTAAATTTTACTTTTACCAAAAAAAGAGAAATTACCCATTAAGGAACAAAAATAAACAAACTCCTAAGAAATTAACTTATATCCTCTTCAGGATTTTAGAATTTTCTTCCTACAGTGACATTTATTATCTTTGAAGACATCTTGTGATGAACATAAAACCTGCTGACATGATATACATAAGACTGAAAAAAATATATATGTATTTTATTTAATTATGTATTATGTAATTTATTTAATTTATGTATTTTATTTAATTTTATTAATTTGAACAGATGGAGGAAGGATCTCAAAACCTTTGTTACCACAAAGTAAAAATAACAGCTTTACTACTTTATGCAAAAATTGCTTTTATTTGAAGAGGCTAAGAACATAAACATCACCATGTTCTCCACTTCGGTGCTTTGCCTGACACACCACTGGAACATCCTCATGAGTGTGAGGGCAAGAGACAGGACCAGGCCAACCTGCCCGGGAGTCCAAGCTAAATGAGGAAGAAGGGAAATAAAGTCAGTCCCATTCTTTTTTTTTTAATATAAACTTATTTTAATTGGAGGTTAATTTCTTTATAATATTGTATTGATTTTGCCATACATCAACATGAATCTGCCACAGGTATACACGTGTTCCCCATCCTGAACCCCCCTCCCTCCTCCCTCCCCATACCATCCCTCTGGGTCATCCCAGTGCACCAGCCCCAAGCATCCAGTATTATGCATTGAACCTGGACTGGCAATTCAATAAATTTTATTTTGTCAAAGTATAGTTGATTTATCTTTGCTGGACAGCAAAGTGATTCAGTTATACACACATTTTTCATATTTTTTCCATTACATTTTACNACCCCCCTCCCTCCTCCCTCCCCATACCATCCCTCTGGGTCATCCCAGTGCACCAGCCCCAAGCATCCAATATTATGCATTGAACCTGGACTGGCAATTCAATAAATTTTATTTTGTCAAAGTATAGTTGATTTGTCTTTGCTGTACAGCAAAGTGATTCAGTTATACACACATTTTTCATATTTTTTCCATTACATTTTACCATGGGATATTGTCCCTTGTGCTATACAATTAGACCTTGTTGTATATCCATACTATATGCAATAGTTGACATCTGCTAATCCCAAGCTCCCAATCCATCTCTCCTCCATAGCAACCATAAGTCTGTCCTCTATGTCTGTGAGTCTGTTTCTGTTTCACAGTAAGTTCTTTTGAGTCTTATTTTAGATTCCACATATAAGTGATGAGGTTATATGCCTCAATGGTAAAGAATCCTCCTGCCAATGCAAGGAGACTTGAGTTCTGTCCCTGGGTTGGTAAGATCCCCTGGAGAAGGAAATGGCAACCCACTCCAGTATTCTTGCCTAGGAAATCCCATGGACAGAGGAGCCTGATGGGCTACAGCCCATGGGTCCCAAAAGAGTGGAGCGTGACTGAGTGACTAAGCAACAACCACCACATATAAGTGATATCATGTCGTATTTCTCTTTTACTTCACTTAGTATGACAATCTCTAGGCCCATCTATGTTACTGCAAATTGCATTACTTCATTCTTTTTTACATCCATTGTATATATGTAGCACATCTTCTTTATCCATTTATCTGTTGATGGATATTTACATGGTTTTCATGTCTTGGTTATTGTGAATAGTGCTCCTATGATGCAGAAGGGTGCATGCATCTTTTTGAATAACAGTTTTGTCCAGATATATACCAGGAGTGGGACTGCTGGATCATATGGCAACTCTATTAGTTTTTTGAGGAACTTCCATACTGTTTTCCATAGTGGCTCCATCAATTTACATTCCCATAAACAGCGTAGGAAGGCTTCCTTTTCCCTACACCCTTTCCTTCATTTGTTATCTGTAAGACTTCTTAACAATGGCCATTCTGACTGGTATGGAATGGGATCTCATTATAGTTTTAATTTGCATTTCTCTAATAATTAGCAATGTTGAGCATATTTGCTTGTGCCTGTTGGCCATCAGTATGTTCTTTAGAAAAATGTCTATTTAGGTCTTTTGCACATTTTTCAGTTGGGCATTTGTTGTTGTTACTAAGCTGTATAAGGCATTTGCCTATTTTGGAAGTTAAGCCCTTGTCAGTCACATCATTTGCATATATTTCCTCCCAGTCTGTAGGTTGTCTTTTCGTTTTGTTTATGGTTTCCTTTTTGGTGCAGAAGCTTATAAGTTTGATGAGGTTCCACTTATTTTTATTTCTATTGCCTTGGGAGACTGACTTAAGAAAACATTGGTGTGACTTATGTCATGGAATGTTTCACCTATGTTCTCTTCTAGGAGCTTTATAGTGTCATATCTTATGTTTAAGTCTTTAAGGCATTTTGAGTTTACTTTTGTGTATGGTGTGAGGACGTGTTCTTACTTCATTGATTTACATGCAGCTGGCCAACTTTCCCAACACAGCTTGCAGAAGAGAGAAGTCAGTCTTGTTCTTAACACCAAGTCTTCTGTCACTATACCAGAAAAAGTCCTTTAAAATATTTAAATCAGCTATCGCATATAGATAGTATTACTTATACTTTTACTATCTATTGACTGAGACCATGATACAGTGGAAACAAACAAACCAGAAACCCCACTATGAATCCAGAAAGACTATTAAATGAGTTTATTAATCCCAACAGGATTGAGGTACACTTGACAGCATTATACAAGTGAGAAATAATGCCATCATTCAAACTTTGGTCATTATGGTTTCAAGAGGCATCATCTAATTTCACGTTCTACATCCAAGGCAGCTATAGGCAGAAACCACAGAAAACAAGGCAATGGATTCAAAGAGTCACTGCTTGAAAATATAAAATACTACTCTCATTGTTCTATTATTAAAGACTGTGATTAAGTGTTGTTGTTTAGTTGCTAAGTCATGTCCAACTCTTTGTGACCCCATGGACTGTAGCCTGCCAGGCTTCTCTGTCCATGGGATTTCCCAGGCAACAATACTGGAATGGGTTTCCATTTCCTTCTCCAGGGGATCTTCCCAACCCAGAGATCAAACCTATGTCTCTTGCACTGACAGGCAGATTCTTTACCACTGAGCCACCTGGAAAGCCCCAAATTTTTATTTATTTTGGCTCTTCCAGGTCTACGTTGCAGCATGTGGAATCAGTGTTGTTAATATGGAATAATTACAGATGGTGAATTTATGCCACCTGTACATCTGGTATCCAAACAGTGGTGAAGACTTTGTTCTTTCATATAAATAATCTTTATCACCCCAGTGCACCAGGCACCTGCAACCAAGAGATCAGAGAAGCCTTAAAGCTAAAACCTAAAGCCTGAGAGTGAACAAAATGCTTAATTGTAAACTTGGCTCTCTCCTCCCAACTACAGAAGTCTGCTGGCTACAGCTATGTAGAACTTAACTCATCCAAAAAAGAAAGAATAAAGGCCTCATCAAGACTCAAATGATTTCTCTATATGGGCTAAACTGTGGAATCACATGTTGCAAATGCTTTACTACAATTCATTAGAACCAATGGTTTATGATATTAGATAAAGTGCCAAGAGTTCAATTTAATAACTGTTAATACACCTAGAAATTCATACCACAAATAGTTATTCACATCTGTACTTACATTCTTCCAGAATCAGGGCCCCAAAGGCAACAACGATGACCAAGATGGCACAGACAATATCCAGACACATGGCAAAACATTGGGACATGGTCAAAAGCATGAACCAGCTCTCTGGATTTATGAACCGCAATAAGCATAATAAATGAATGAAAAAAAAAAAAAACCACAAACATGTTAGCTGCTTTGAATGAGTCAGTAAAGCTACAGAAGATTTTTACACAATGTAGTAGATCAGCCAAGTGGCACACCCACATAACTTGAGATTCCAGAAAGCTAGGTCTTGACATCAGACAATATATAGGACACGTACACAGGAATCGATCCAGGTGCTTTATGGGAAGCATCCACTAAAAATGTCAACCCATAGGTTAGAAACAGAAATGTGATCCTAATAAAGAAGATGAAGAAATGGTCTCATTGATGCATTTCTTGCTGCGCTGGGTGTCAGAGTGAGGCTCATCCTCTCACAAACTCAACCGTTCCCAGCTCCTTGACAGAATACATAGCTTATACACTTTTTCCAGCACTGTCTGCACTTACCATACATGTTCACTCTGAGGAGCTGGTATCTAAATGGCCATGAGTTAACAGGATTTGCAATGTGGCTTTCAAAGTGCCATTCTATCTTCAAAATACAATAAAGATTTGACAGATGGGTCTGAATTTTATAGACTTAGAGCACATTCTGAAATTTCTACCCAGGAAAAAAAAATTCACTGATACAAAGTATAATACATATCAACTCGGTGGGAAATCAGGAAATTATTTTCCTCAATTACATCTGCTGCTCTGAATGTTCTGAAAAGAGAGTCAGCAAACCACAGCAGGGGTAGGGGGCAGGAGAGGGTAGGGAGTGGCAAGAACAGCCCACCACTTGCTCTTATAAATAAAGTTTTATTGGAGCACCATCATAGCCATTTGCTGATGTATTATTTTTGCCTACTTTGGTGCTACAATAGCAAAGTTGAGCAGTTGCAATAGAGACAGTATGGCACATAAAGCCTACCATGTTTACTATTTGGCTCGCTGAAAAAAAATGTTGACTCCTGCCCTAAAGGGACAAAGCCAAAGGACATGGTGACAGTTGGACAATACAAGCCAGTTAGGAGAGAAAAACAGGGTGTGACAGGGGAAGAGGGGAGCACAGAGGGGATGCTGAGAGGAGGGGTGGGGGAGGCGGGTGTGCAGGGAGGGAACCTGAGGCTGACACAGAGAGAGGCACTGGCCAGCAAGACCACCTGAGAGGGGGTCAGGACTCTGAAGGGAGCACATCCCATCCTTTGAAATCATTTCCAGAAACTTACAGACCTGAGTGCAAGTCCTGGCACCTCTCAAACAGTTTCTGAAACTTCTGTTCGGCTTTGTATGCCCGGATGGTCTGGCGTCCCTGGAGAGAAGATGCTAAGTGGGAAAACACTGGGCTTTGTTCTATGGAAACAGAGACAAACAACATAGATAGTCAGGGAGGCTGGATGTGAGGAAACCCACTACCTCCCAGTTCCTTTGGTTGTGTGTCCTGCCAAAGGGCACATCGGGTGCTTCCTGGAGGGCTGCCTTGGGGAGGAGGGATGATGCCCTTTCTGGAGTGGATCCTCCATGTGACCCTCAAGCTCCTGCTCACACCAACCTTCACTTTAACAACCTGGAAATGAAAATTTCTCTTTGAACCTATCTTTGACTAAATTAAAATTGGAGCTAGTTTTAAAATTGAAACTTAGATTTTTCCACTTAGTAGATACAGACAACCATGGGAAACAGTATACTTCTCTTCTTGGCTTGGTTTCTAGAAAATAAAGTTTGCATTAATTTGCAGTCGCTATCCATAGTCAAGGTTTCTGATACAAACATCTTTCCTTACTTTTTTACACTCATGCACATTCCTTTTTTTAAATCTTCTCCCCTTATGATTTTATGTGAATAATGATTAACTATATCTGTGCATTAACAATGAGATAAGCACTAATATAATTTCACCCTCTGTGATTACCTATAGAATAGAATGAGTGAGTGAAAGTCGCTCAGTTGTGTCTAACTCTTTGCAATCCCATGGACTATACAATCCATAGAATGCTCTAGGCCAGAATACTGGAGTGGGTAGCCTTTCCCTTCTCATGGGGGTCTTCCTAACCCAGGGATCAAAGCCAGGTATGATTAACTATAAATCGTGTTCCCCATTATTCTAAAACTAGGAATTTGAATGGATTAATAGACTAAATGGGTACCGAATAGGTCCCCTTCTTTTGTTCTCACAAAGCGGTTATTTTCAGCATTCATTTATGTGAAAAGCCTTGGGGAAGGGGGCCACAATGTGGCATCACCCCAAGTACTGGTGATGATAAAGAGCAAATCTGAAAATAACAGGGCTTATCTTTTCAAAACACTTAACAACTGCAACTTGTGTGCCATCTTTGGAGTATATGAGAGAATGTATTTTCCAAATGTATCACCTCTGACACTGTGAATATATTTCCTGATGCCGCTTTTCCTTTTCCTAATCTTTTTCTTTCCTTGTCACTTCTAGTAACTCTTGGAGAAGAAAATTCCCTATTTTCCTTCTACATTAACTGCAACATGATATAACATTTTATGTTTAGAAAAATGTTAAATGACCGGCTGCTATGTCAGGGAGTGTGCCGTGAGCTAGACAGAAGCGGTCCCTGTCCTCATGGCGCTCACATTCGCTCTCCTTTTGCTGAAATGCAGAAGCTGCAGGTGACCTGCCACCAGCTCCGTTTGCTTTAAGGGCCACACTGACTCACAAGGGCTATAATATGCAACTACCTAATGTTGATCTAGGGAGAAATTCCACAAGATAGAGTCTGGAGGATGTCAGGGGTTTGGGTAATTACGGCATAAATGGAAGCCAGCCTGCACTGCCACCCCAGCCGGAGAGCCCCGGTACTCACTTGCACATTCCAGGCGTTTGACATTTCCTGATGTACTTAGGAAATAGAGCTGAAGCAGGAAGAAAATGATGCCAAGGAGAGCCAGGGGTATCGCAGTCCAAGGAATCATAGCCACCATCACGATCACCACGCCAATCACAAGTAGAAATGTCTGAAATAGTGAAGAAAGACACGGAGGCCTCCTTATGAAGGATTCTTTTCAAAGATAAACTTTAATAGATTGTTCTGTTAGGATTAAACTACTTTCCTCGAAAGATGTGTTGGAATGGCAGGAAAGCTTTCCTATCCAACGGAAAAAAAATTATAGGTGCTCATTATAATATTTATTGCTGTCCAACACTATGATAAGAACTTTCTAGGCATTAGTTCTTTTGATACACTCAGTAACCCTATGAAGCAGGCATTGCTTTTTATTTTGGCCACGCCATGAATCTGGTAGGATCTCAGTTCCCTGACCAGGGATTGAATCTGGGCCACAGCAGTGAAAGAAATCAATCCTAGCAATCCTCACCACTAGACACCAGAGACCTCTCCTAGGCAGTACTATCTTTAATGGATGAGAATATTTGAGACTCAGAGGGTAGTTGTTGAATCCCAAACTATCAGGAGTCAGTAAGTGTTACTGATACTAAACAGATGAGCAAGAAGATATCACAGATGAGGAATCCAGAAACCTCAGCTGCACACGCAGGGTTAAGGAAGTGGTTAATTACAAATTCTAAGCCCAGTAAAAGTAGGGAAAATGGAAATGTCAACCTTTGGAAGTGAGAATTACTCTTTCTTGGTTTTCCATCCCTAGTTAATATTTACTGAGTGCTGACTGTGTACAGGGCTGCACATTCAAAACTTCACATGTATGAATTTGATAATCCTTACAATAGCTCTATCAAGTAATAGTGTTATCTCATTCTACAGATCGAGACACTGAGGCACAAGAAGAGGAAAAGCAACTTGATGGAGACTGGAGACTGCAAAGCCTAAGTCATGGAGCCTGAGAGGTCATGTCTTGAGCCATTATGACATATTTAGGCTTGTTCCCAACATATAGCTAAGTAATATGCTAAGTATTTAAAATGTCCATTTCAAAGGTGAGTGATTATTACAACAGCAGATACCATTTACCAGGTGTTTGCATGTGCTAAGAGTTCCACAGACATTTCACTTAATCATCACCTCACCCCACAAGGTGATTTTATATTGGGAAATGATCTTGGTCCAAAAAAGGCATCAAGTAGACTAGAAAGCCAAGTATAACATGATGCTGGAAAGCTTCAGGCAAGAATGCAGGCAACACTTAGCATCTGTTATGAAAGTGGAGTGAATGGTGGAGATATGTAGATTCACACGGCTTGGACCAAGGCCTCTGAAGGTTACAGACCTTAACTGGATACAAATCCATGATGGTTTGCATAAGGCCCAGAGTGCTATGGAAACACAGGGAAGAATATGTGAATACTTTTCTTAGTGGATTCTAAGACACTTCAGAAATGAATTTCACAGGCTGGTTTCTCTGTCAATATAAAGGCTTGCTTAAGCTTCTGATCTTTCTCCTAAGATGCTTTCCTCTCTCTGGGCAATCTTACTTACCTTCACAGATTTAACTACCACCTGCTCAGTGAAGAATGCGCAGGTGCCCTGCTCATCCCAGACTCTTATTTCATTATCTTCAGTATGCCTCGAGGTCCTAAGCTCCCAGATAATTGAATTAAAACTGACAGAGCTGGGATTGGAAATCAGCGAGACTAAAATTTTCTCTCCTCACATGACTGAGAACGTTTTATACTTGAAATCAGGTAGCATCTCTCCCTGTCCCTCTTAAAAAACATTTGAAAATATGTGACGGATTTGGATTTATGAGGGCTAATTAACCATGTGCTAAGCACACAGTGGGCCAGCCAGCTATGGAAACTCAACCTTGGCTTACTTTATAGCAGCAAAGAGAACTGTTCACAAAATTTTAATGTAATTAATAATCACTGTCAGAATAGGATACTGATTTAGTGAGAAATTGCTTCTGGGGATAAATTATATACCTAAACCCACATGACACATTTAGAAAATAAGCTTTCAGAGGAGAAAATAATCAGATATCTGTGTAGTAAAAGCACTCTGCCTCCAAGACTCAGCTTAGTTCACATTAGTGAACAGGGGAAACCTTTGCTCACAGGCTATGTGGTCTGCAGTCAGATAATCATTGCTGCATTTTTTCTGTGTGCAACTTTTGATAAATGAATTTCATTTCCACAATTAATACTTGGAAATGAAAAAGTCTCCACAAGCTTAGTCACAGAAAATAAAAAAGAATTAAGCAACAGGAGAAGCATCCCACATGAGCAACAGCACTGAATGAGATGAGAGCTGGATGACCCCAAATCATTCTTGAGAACCTCAAGTTCACAGACAAAACAAAGGCAGGGTAATCACCTTTTGACAGGAAAGAGTTCTCTGTAGGAGGCACTCTCTGTCTTAACCTTAAACCAGATACCCCTTTATTCTATGCATCTCTGGGCTTAGCACAACCTGCAGATCTTTCAGTCACACACTGTGTTGTACTTAGTCACTCAGTTGTGTCCAACTCTTTGCGACCCCATGGCCTGTAGCCCACCAGGCTCCTTTGTCCATGGGGATTCTTAAGGCAAGACTAGCAGAGGGGTTTGCCATTCCCTCCTCCAGGGGATCTTCCCAACTCAAGGATCAAACCCAGATCTGTTTTATTGCAGGTGGATTCTTTACCATCTGAGCCACCAGGGAAGCCCTGAACACACAATACCTTGCTTAATCTGTTGATTCTTCCCATGAATCACAGTGGAAATGAAGAATGATTAAGTAAAGGATGACTTGATCTCTTCCCTAGCTTGCCCTTCACTAATCTTGTGAACAAGATGGCATCTGAAGAAAGGGCATGAGAAGTCGACAAATCTGCACACAGTGGGGGACGGTGATGACTCTGACCTCCATCTCCCTGATCAACTGTAATTACTTCCTTTTTTCCCTTTAAAAACTTTCATGATGGAGCAGATTCTTCAGAGGTAGTTTTTTGGGGATGCTGAGTCCACCATCTCCCCATCTCCCAATTGCTGGCATTCAAGCTAAAGGTAATTATTCTTCCTACTAACATGAGTATTGATCTTATAAGTGGTGAGCAGTGGGACCTGGTTCCATAACATCTGGATAGAAGATATTTCTGTAGGGTTGTTTGTTTGCTTAAATACCTTAAGTCACAGCACTCAACATGTGAAAAGCTACCTACAAAAAAACAGAATTTCTGAGATGACTTTGATCTCATGCTCAAATTATTGGCTAAGATGCACTTGCCTTTAAAGGCTTTGTATCTTCAACAACTCCTCTCTACTGTCCTGGTATTTTTCATCTTATTTTCATTTTATTTTCATCTTATTATTACATATCTTTCTAAGTAACTATACCTGGCTTTATCCAAAACAAAACAAAAAAGTTCCAGTAAATATGTGTCCTTTGTGGTAATACAATGCATAACTTAGCTCATCTAAGCTATCTCTCTATGAGAGGTGCTTGTTTCTGTTATGAAATGTGCTCACAGTAAAGGGAATCCACACCAGACATCTGGAAGGCAGAGGGAGAACCACTTGCCCAGCATGTCACTGCTTCAGACCAACCTTGATGTGACTACATAGCCACTTCTGTCCCAGGAGTTACTCATGTTAACTCAGCCTCCCAATCACAGCCGCGCCTTTCTCTCACAGCCATGACCTTTACTGAAGGTAACAAGCACATCACCAGGCTGAAAGCCCACCCTTAACCAGTGTGAAAAGGCCTTGAAAAACGGGCACTTTACTATTCCCTGTGAGAACTCTGACAGGACTGCTTTGTTACCTGGATTAAATCTTGAAATGTCAGGGGCAGTAAGTCATCCATACGCCCGATGTCTTTGCAGAAACGATTTAAAATTCTTCCTGAAAGAACAGGATATGAGAAATTACTCATTTCCCCAGTCATGCCCTTTAAGAGAAACAATTCGTGAACAAATAAAAACTATATTTTTAAAGTACATATATATATATATTTAATATGACAGAGTTATGTGCAATATGCCAATGTCAGTGGTGAAAGAGAAAGAGAAAATAGGGTGATACCTAGAGAAATAAAAATACCAAATGACCGTCAGTGGGGAATTGAAATTGAGGCATTATTTTTGAAAAGAATTGGTGGGGGGAATCTTGTGGCAGTATCAAGAAAGGTTAGTGCATTTGAGAAACTTTCCTCCTTTATATCAATCCAACCTGAGACACCTACCAAGTGCCAAATTGGTAAACAGCTACAAAAAAATTAATCCCAATTATTACACTAATTTTGCTAATACTTATTAAATATAGTTACAAACTCTCCAAAATTTTTTTTTCCTTAAAAAAGTTTATAGCACCTTACATTTTGAAAAATTGTGGATTCCTGCCATTTCCAAGTTGTGAGCTAACTACAGGGGTAATAAATCATTATTTTCAGAGGTGCAGCAGGTGGGACAAACACAGACTCTTGCTTAAGCATCCAAGAAGACCAGAGGGATACAGGTGGGAAAACAAATATTTCTTAATGACTAAAAGATAACTTATCAATATTGATTTTATTTCCCTTCTCAGAATCCATAAAAAAAAATATATCCTAAAGACTACAGGTTTGGAAGACTGTCACTGAGCAGGATCTCTGATAAAAGCTATGGAGCATGTCCACTGGAAAATGTTCACATGCGCTGTTTTATGACTTGGGGGGATTCTTAAACCATGAACCGCAAGAACTGGGGTGGCCATGAGAGACGTGGGCCAGGTGAGAACTGCTCATTCTGGGGGAACAGGACACCACCTGTCACTTGGCTTCTCCTGTCACAGGAATGCACTCCTAAAAAGTACATGCACTTTGTCTCCAAGAAGGGTATTTTTCCTGGCCCAGTGCACCTCCAACGCCCTTCAGGGCAAAATGCAGTCTGTAGCTCCTATCTTTGGGAAAATTCTAACTGCCAAAAGTTGAAACCTCTGTCATGCAACAAATCTCTGAAACATTAGACGGTAATCACAAAAATCCTCTGAAGTTTTACAGGCTATTTTTGGTTTTCTTTTTCATTAAATATTTATAAGCGAGTTCTACAGAATGACCGAATCATTGCATTTCAGAGCTTCAGGCCTTTCAGACATGATTGAGACTGAATGCAAGACTCAGGACGAGTAGATGCTCCCTGCCTAACACACACAGCTACCTGACAGCCAGGTGTTCATTGAGTAAGTGCTCTCTGTCTTCACTCAGGTCTCTCTACTCAAAACTACGCATTTCTTCACCTACCTCAATGCCATTATATATCCCAAATGGTAAGCTATGACATTTACATGGTTAGTTTACTAATGCTAATTGGGCAGTATTTATAGGAGAGTTGTACTTATTCTGTTGCATTTGTTATACCTTTAACAGCTTTAAGAATATAATCTACAGCTTATAAGAACTAACCAGAAATCTTATTTTTATGCCAGGTTGCTATAACCATATTTTGCATAAAAGGAAGTTTTGAAGTATCAGATTGTCCATGTGTTAGAAATGCAGAAAGACTGCCTGGATTTAACCGGACTGAACAAAACATAGAATGTCTCTAAAAACATCCTGTAATAAAATTGGAAGCCTTGACAATCTAAAGCTGCCTTGCTGCTGCTAAGTCACTTCAGTTGTGTCCGACTCTGTGCGACCCCACAGACGGCAGCCCACCAGGCTCCCCCATCCCTGGGATTCTCCAGGCAAGAACACTGGAGTGGGTTGCTATTTCCTTCTCCAGTTCATGAAAGTGAAAAGTGAAAGTGAAGTCGCTCAGTCGTGTCCGACCCTCAGCGACCCCATGGACTGCAGCCTACCAGGCTCCTCTGTCCATGGGATTTTCCAGGCAGGAGTACTGGAGTGGGGTGCCATTGCCTGAAGTCAACTTTAATTTTCACTTGTGATATTTGTCATTTTTCATACTTTTTGAAAAAGCTGAATACATAGGCATTCTACATTTTGACCAGTTATAACCTTTTCTAAAAATATAGTAAGTTCCTGCTACTCTTAAAAAGTACAACCACCTCCCTGGAATAATTCCAATGTTCATTTTAAATGGAACTTATAGCTTTATAATGGAGAAAGCAATGGCACCCCACTCCAGTACTCTTGCCTGGAAAATCTCATCCCTTTCACTTTTATGCATTGGAGAAGGAAATGGCAAGCCACTCCAGTATTCTTGCCTAGAGAATCCCAGGGATGGGAGAGCCTGGTGGGCTGCCGTCTAAGGGGTCGCACAGAGTCGGACACGACTGAAGCGACTTAGCAGCAGCAGCATAGCTTTATAAAATTTCCAGCGCTCTATTACACAATAGACCTGTAAGAAACTTTGGCCTTATCATTTTCAAGCAAAAAGTAAACCAAACGTTTGGTGCTTATATGTAAAATTAAGCTCTCCCTGTGAAACCAAATTAAAATGAACTCATGAGTGAAGCAAAGCCCTGATGAAAATATAAACAAAGACANATAGCTTTATAAAATTTCCAGCGCTCTATTACACAATAGACCTGTAAGAAACTTTGGCCTTATCATTTTCAAGCAAAAAGTAAACCAAACGTTTGGTGCTTATATGTAAAATTAAGCTCTCCCTGTGAAACCAAATTAAAATGAACTCATGAGTGAAGCAAAGCCCTGATGAAAATATAAACAAAGACAAAAGAAGCAAACAAAGAAAAAACATGCTGTGGATTTTTTGTGGCTTATTTGTCTTAGTCATTTGTCCACTTTTCCTTGCATCTGGAAAATCACACACATCATTTCCCATTCCCAAATGATTTATCAAATTTATCATATTAATTTGGATTTTATAGAAGAAAAAGACCAAAAAATCCATAACATTTCATCAGGTCACTTAATCAAAAAATCAGTTAATGCCAGCGATTTGCTATGCATTTCTTTAAATGCTTTACATGTATTAATTCTACTCATTCTCCCATACAAAAACATTGAGAATATTACTATTATCTCTACTCTACAGAAAGAGTTGAGGTCAACAGAGGTTAAACTTGACAAAGGTCTGTCTCTTGGTGACTGGGACGGGATTCACAATCAGAAGTTCAGTTCAGTACAGTTGCTCAGTCATGTCTGACTTTTTGTGACCCCATGAATTGCAGCACACCAGGCCTCCCTGTCCATCACCAACTCCTGGANCAAAATCTATAAGGTACTCATTTTAGTAACTAAGACTTCAAACCTTAATCTCACCTATAAAGCAATCATTGGATACTGCAAGAACCAAGAGAAGACATATCTGAAAACCAGGACAACTAAGCATGAAACTCCTACAGTTGCTTCGTGAAGGCAGATAGGAGTGCTTAGAAAATTTGGCACCAAAAGGAATTAAACCTCCTTCAGTTTTTAGAGTTTTCTATTGTAGGAGGGAAATCTACTCACCTGGTCTAAAACATTGGACAATCTGTTAATAAAGCTAGCTGATCTTGTAAGATAAACCACTAATTGTGTAGGTTACACAGGTGCCGCCTTTTATACCTTTTGTTAATCTGGCTATTTGTGTCACAAGTGTTTAGTTAATCTTAAATCAAGGGAAAAACAGTTTTCTAGTAACACTGATGACTCATAATTTTGAAATGGGTATGTATTTTCCTTCCATTCACAGGGCTATGTCAAGACTAACATTTAAAAATCAGCATTCCTCCCTTTTACCTCTTAAGGGCCTGTAGTTTATAAAGTAAAACAATTAGGTATCAAATATTTGATCCTCCTAAGATTCATCTTCAAAGCACATTAAATCCCAGGGAAATGTATTAGGTGTTTGGCACTTTTGTCTCCTTTATTGACAGACAGCAGAACTTTGGCAATTTTATTTCTTTGGCTGACAGGAAGCAGAACTTGGAAGCTTGACCAACAAACAACAGAACTTTATGGTTCCATGAAACACCTTCCAGTGAACTGATACATGTGGTTTTCTCTTCATGATATCACATACCAGAAACAAAGTCCACCCTAAATTATGTATTACAAAGTCTACTTTTGAAAATAAAGGATAGGAAAGAGTTCAATCTAATCTACCACTAAATGAGTAGTGGTTGATTGATTCACCCAATCCTTTTGANTTTCTCTTCATGATATCACATACCAGAAACAAAGTCCACCCTAAATTATGTATTACAAAGTCTACTTTTGAAAATAAAGGATAGGAAAGAGTTCAATCTAATCTACCACTAAATGAGTAGTGGTTGATTGATTCACCCAATCCTTTTGAGCAAACCAGGCTTATCTTTGTGGTACTTATTTGGGCTTGAATTTTCATGAAGGAATGAAGTCCATAGGTCTTGAATATGAAGAACCTGGCTAACTGTGGTCATGAGACCTCACAGGCTGAGATAATAGAAATTCAGTTTTTTTTTTAATGTTCCCAACTTTACAAGTGTAGTTTTCACATTAACAGGCAAAGTGGAGCAACTTCACAGCCATAATAGCATGGGATCCTCCAGTCACTTCCTTGTTCTAACTTTCTAATATGATGAGATCTGTGTGGGCCACTGCATTTACCATCCTGTGATCCTCACAGTGCCTGGATCAAACAACATGCACTGAATAAATCTACACAAGATGCTGCCCTCAACATTCTTATTTAATCCTCACAACAGTCTTGTGAAACAGGAAAAGCAGCATCTCGATTTCACAGGAGATGAAGTTCCCAGACACCATGTCATCATTGTCACTAAGGCTCATTAGGCACTGACCATGTGCTAAGCACTGTGAATGTATTAACTAACTTGGCACAGTGATAAAGAATCTGACTGCCGATGCAGGAGATGCAAAAGACGCGGGTTTGATCCCTGGGTCAGGAAGATGCCCTGGAGTTAGAAATGGCAACCCACTCCACTATTCTTGCCTAGAAAATTCCAGGGACAGAGGAGCCTGGTGGGCTATAGTCCACGGAGTCACAAAGAGTTGCACACGACTGAGTGGCTGAGCACAACAACAATGCCCACAACATTAAGATCAGTTAGGTGTGAATAGAATTTTCATTTTACAGATAAGAAAACCAAAAAAAACAGAGAATTTAAGTAACAAACACATACGTATTAACATAACTATAAATAGTTATTACTATTAATAACTAGCACCAGTACTGAACCCAGGCAGTTGGCTCGAGAGTCCATACTTTTAAACCAAGGTAGACAACATCCTACCTTGAGATTTGCCTGCCCAATAGTATCCATCTGCTTTGGCCTACAGTCCTGTGGCTAGTTGATGACTAGGCCAAGGCTACTTCTGTCTGACCTCCAGCCCACTTCCCATAACAGGTCCTGTCAATTATTACTTGCATAAGCAAAGCCACCCTGGGCCTCACAAAAAATCTAACCAACTAGACAAAGTGGGCATGTATACTGATGAACTAACTCATCAAAGAAACCTAGTATGGAGGCTATCTTCCAAAATAGGATAGGTGAAAGACACAGAGTGGAAACATCAACCACTGGGAAACCTCCAGGGACACTCATATTCAGAAACTTACTACTGAGGATCCACCTGCTACGTACCACAAAGCCTATTCTTACATGTCACCAAGTAAGAAAATAAGGAAGAGTTAGTTGCCCAGTCGTGCCTGACTCTTTGTGACCCTATGGACTGCAGCCCACCAGACTCTTCTGTCCATGAGATTTTCCAGGCAAGGATACTGGAGTGGGTTGCTACATGTAACCAAAGTCCACTCTAAAACTATAGGGTTAATTTCATTGAAGAGGATTTTCACATTTCATCAATCTTCTAATTAATTTATCATTACCATTTTAGGTTAACCTCAAAGTGTCAGCTTATGCCAGAATCTCTGATTCCAGAAATGGGTGGGAAATGAAAGAAACACACAACTTGTCTCATGGAGAGAGATTCCGTAAGAAGGTCCTTCCTAAAGAATAACTTAGCTTGTGGACTGTGCTTAGTCACTCAGTCCTGTCTGACTTTTTGCGACCCCATGGACTACAGCCCACTAGGCTTCACTGTCCATGGGGATTTTCCAGGCAAGAATACTGAAGTGTGTTGCCATGCCCTTCTCCAGGGGATCTTCCCAACTCAGGGATTGAACTCAGGTCTCCCACAGTGCAGATGGATTCTTTATCATCTGAGCCACCAGGGAAGCTTAACACCACATAACACAGCCAACATTTTATTTTTTTAATTTCCTTTCTAATTAAAGGAAAATTGCTTTACAATCTTGTATTGGTTTCTGCTGTACAACAATGTGAGTTAGCCATAATTGTACATATACCCCCTTCCTCTGGCGCCTCCCTCCCTCTCCCCATTGTACCCCTTTAGGTTATCACAAAGTGCCAGGCTGGGCTTCTTGTGTTTCATATCAACTTCCCCCCAGCTGTCTATTTTACACATGATAGTGTATGTAGGTCCGTGCTACTCTCCTTCCCCTGCTGTGCCCAGAAGTCCATTTTCTACATCTGAGTCTCCACTCCTTTCCTGCAAATAGGTTCATCAGTACCATTTTTCTAGATTCCATGCATTAATATACAATATTTATTTTTATCCATCTTTCTTACTTCATTCTGTATAACAGGCTATAGGTTCATCCACCTCACTACCACTAACTCAAGTAGTCAACAACATTGAAACACATTTCCATCAAATGTATGGTGTTTTATATGCCAGGCCACAAATGGGCTCCTAAATTATTCTGCAAAGTGAACATTTATTTTTCCACAAACACAAATTGGAATAAAAGCTTATATGCTTCTACATTCAGATTTTCTCTGGTAGGAGGAAAAATATCAGCTTTTTATAGAAAATGGATCAACACAGGACAGAGATTTTCTTCCAAGTATCTCCTCCATTTTCAAATATAAGCTATAATAAGGCACCAAATGGGTTTGTTAACAGCCATTTTTACTGAGAAAACTTGGAGTCTGACTTACCTATTGAGTTTCTATCGAAGAACGATACCAGAGATCTCAAAATGGACTCTACCATTTTGTTGTGCAAAATTTGTGAAGACTGAACAAGGATGTAGAATAACAACAGAGATCTTGAGATGCCAAAAAGGATGGTAAATACATTTAAACCTGAAATAAAGAAACATCACTCAGCACAAGATCTCTGCTTTTTTTTCAATGATCCTAAAGCAGAGCAAACACTTTGTAAGTGCATTATATATTTTATTCTATAACTTATGTATAAATTCATATATAATATAGAATAAATTTATACATATAATACATTCTACAAGAGTTTAATACAATCACAAATACATTTATAAAGAATATAAAAGTCACTGCTTCTCATTAAATAGAAACCACATGGGGAAAACATCAGGTGTAAGCTACAATTTCAGGCTTTCTTAATTCAATTACAAGTTCTAATAAAACTGAGAAGAAAGAAAATGATAAAATGTAGTCATCTTTTTTTCTCTGAATATCAAATCTTACTAATTACAGCATATCCCAAAATTTAAAAGTGAGGTATTTTTTGGTACCAAACAAAAGTTGGCTTTAAGGCAATAAATAGTAGACTGAATAATGCAGAATATGAATATGTGCTGTGAAAGACTGATCACTGGAAATCACCCAATCAGAACAGCAGACAGAAACACAAGTGTAAAAAAAAAAAAAGCAATATGAGAGACCTGTTTGATAATATAAAGCATGCCAATCTAGGCATAATAGAAATTCCTGAAGGAGAAGAGGAAAAAAGGATTAAAATGTATTTGAAGAAACTATGGCAGAAAACTTTCCAAATATAAAGAAGGAAACAGATATTTTAGTATAGAAGCAGAAGGTCCCAAGTGAGATGAGCCTAAACAGACCTAAACAAAGACATATATAATTAAAATGGCAAAAGTTAAAGTGAAGATTCAAAGGCAGCAAGAGAAAAACAAAAGTTAATTACAAAGGAATCCCACCCCCACCCCTAGCCCACCCTGGGCCAAGGCTATTAATTGTTATTTCTGCAGAAAAGTTGCAGGCAAGAAGGGAATGGCAAGATATATTCAAAGTCCTAAAAGGAAAAAAAAAAAACTGCAACCTAGCATACTCTATCCAGCAAGATGAGCACTTAGAAGGAGAGGTAAAGGTNGGCTATTAGTTGTTATTTCTGCAGAAAAGTTGCAGGCAAGAAGGGAATGGCAAGATATATTCAAAGTCCTAAAAGGGAAAAAAAAAAAAACTGCAACCTAGCATACTCTATCCAGCAAGATGAGCACTTAGAAGGAGAGATAAAAGTTCTCAGACAAGCAAACACCAAAACAATACCAAACTGTCCTAAAGGATATACTAAAAGTGAAAATGAAAGTTGCTCAGTCTTGTCCAACTCTTTGTGACTCTGTGGACTAGAGTCCATGGAATTCTCCAGGCCAGAATACTGGAGTGGGTAGCTTTTCTCTTCTCCAGGGGATCTTCCCAACCTAGGGACTGAACCCATATCTCCCACATTGCAGGCAGATTCTTTACCAGCTGAGTCACAAGGGAAGCCCAAGAATACAGGAGTGAGTACCCTATCCCTTCTCTAGTGAATCTTCCCAACTCAAGAATCAAACCGGGGTCTCCTGCATTGCACGCAGATTCTTTACCAACTTAGTTATCAGGGAAGACACCCCGCCTCAACCCACCATATATTATAAAAGGTCTTCTCTAAATAGAAAAAAAATAAGAATCCATGGGAAAGAGAATATCATAGTTGGACAGTAGATCACTTAAATAAGCCAATACACAGATTAAACATTTTTTTTTCTGTGAAATCAATGATAACCACAATGAACAGCAAAAGGATAAACATTAAGATGTATAAGAGACACATAAAAATCATAAAATGGGACAGGAGAGTAACAAAATGCAAATATTTTTTCAGAATGTGTTCAAGCCTATATGTTGTTAAGTCATGTTTGACTCTTGTGAACCTATGGATTACAGCCCACCAGGCTCCTCTATCCATGGGACTTTCCAGGCAAGAATACTGGAGTAAGTTGCCATTTCCTTCTACAGGGGATCTTTCCCAACCCTAGAAGCCTTGTCTCCTGTATTGGCAGGTGGATTCTTTATCACTGAGTCACCAGGGAAGCCCTAAGCTTATATGACTACCAGTTTAAAGCAAGCAGATATAGGAAGAAGTTAACATAATTGAAAAAGAGGGTAAATCAAAAACATACAATAGATTCACAAAGCCAAAAAGAAGAGAGCAGAAGCATAAAAACAAAAGAAAATCATCAAAACTAGAAAAGAAAAAAGCAAAAGATAAGGAACAAAGAAGAAATAAAAACAGGAAAACAAAGTTGAAGATGGTGAGAAATATATACACATCAAAAATTATCTTGTGTCAAAGAACTAAACACACAAAAGGCACAAGGTGGCATACTGAAATAAAAATAATAAGAGCATAAAATATGCTGCTTATAAGAGACCTGCTTCAGGGCAAAGGACNGATGCTAGAGCTGAAGCTCCAGTACTTTGGCCACCTCATGCGAAGAGTTGACTCATTGGAAAAGACTCTGATGCTGAGAGGGATTGGGGGCACAAAGAAAAGGGGATGACAGAGGATGAGATGGCTGGATGGCATCACCAAGTCAATGGACATGAGTTTGAGTGAACTCCGGGAGATAGTGATGGACAGGGAGGCCTGACGTGCTGTGATTCATGGGGTCACAAACAGTCGGACACGACTGAGTGACTAAACTTAACTGAAACATATATAGCAATGGCATACAATATGAAAAAGAATATATATGCACATATTACTCATATATGCATATATACATATATAGCATTCTATATATATGAAACTGAATCAGTTTGTTATACAGCAAAAATCAACACAACTTTACTAAATCAACTACACATCAAAAAATAAATTTTTTTAAAGTCTTCATTCAATCTCTTTCTTCCAGTCAATTTTAAAAATAATCATTCTAATTAATTTACAGAGTAAATGCAACTCAGACTTAATCTGTTAAGACATTACTGAATTACTCCTGGAGGCCCTACTTGCTCACACAGGATCACTGAATGCATTTCACACTCCTATATAATAGAGTAGAAGATTCAACTTTACCTGAATAAACTAGTAAGTACCAGTTCAGATCGATTGTGTTTGTTTCATTTCCTTGTCTTCTAACATCCAAGTGTTCATCCGCCCTATGGAATAGGGAAAAGAAAAAAACACAATAGATAGAATTAGGTAAAGACAAAAAAAAAAAAGTTAACCTCAATTTAGGAGATATGGTTTATGCTGGAAAACAAGTCCCAGCTCATGGGGCCTAGTGTCCCTCTACCTTATAAAAATTCAACTTGAATCATGAGTTTCAGTTATCAAACTCTCTGCAAGGAAGCTGCTGAGGGTCAGACATGGTGACAGATCATGGGAGGGTCATATTCCACCAGCAAGAACTTTTTCTTCAGGGAAACTATGTGAGGGTCAGAAGAGGAGGCTGAACAAGCCACACCGCCCACCCTGGCTCTGTGGGAAGGGGGGCTTTCTGTAGACTTTCACCACTTTGAGTCAGACCAGGAATCACTCACCAGTCCAAAAGCCACCAATCCTGCAAGACGTAGGCAACCTGGATCAGGAAACAATAGTCACTCACTCAAACACTGACATTACTGAGCCCTCACACCCCACTCACTAGGATGGGGGACATAAAGGCTCCAGAACACAGAGACAGTCCTTCCAGCTTGGCCTGCGCCAAGTCCCACAGATGACCACAGGTAAGGGGAGGGCATGCTTCATTTTAACATCTCCAAAAGACATCGTTCTTTTCCTAGAAGCTCTCTGTGATGTACACATAACACCAGTAAAGCTCACTTATTTAGCTCCCCACAAAAAAGTGCTTTCCAATGCAAATCCAGACGGACTTCAAATACAGTAATAATAGTGTAAATGTTGGAGTTTTTCAAATGCAAGAAACTTAACAGGTACTGTGATGGTCAGTTTTCTATGTCAGCTTGGCCAGGCCAGTCTCCAGTGATTCAGACACAGGTCTAGACATTGCCATGAAGGTATTTTGCAATGTGGTTCACATCCATCATGAGAACAGAAGTAGAGGGGATCACCCTCAACACTGTGGTGGCCTCACCCAGTCAGTCTAAGGCCTGAAGAGAAAAACCTGAGGCTTCCTGGAGGAGGAATAAATTCTGCCTCAAGACAGCAGGGTCAGCTCCTGCCTGAGGATCCAGCCTGCAGGCCTGCCTTCCTGATTTCACATTCACCAAGCTAGATCCCACAGCCTCACTGGCCAGTTCTTTAAGATAAATGTCTTCATATACATACTAAGAATAATGATAAATAAAATATAAATAATATGTAAATACCAAACTGAGGGCACACACCAAAATAAATGTCCTTATTTACCTGAGCTGCGATGTTCACTAGAATAAGGAAAATGATGATAAACCAGTGAGAACCAGCTGTGAAGTAATTCTTGTAGGTCTTAAAACCAACTTGTCCCTTTGAGTGGTCCTCCAGGGGTAGTTTAACCAGTATATCCTCAGTCTGTGAGGGGGAAAATGGCAGTGAGAGATAAAACATTAAGTAATTAATCCCCAAATATCAAAAGTTCAACAGTAACTTTCATTGCAAAAAGGGGACACACACAAAACTGATATGCTGGCAGGAGTGAAAGATAGTCCGTCTTCTAAAGAGAAGGGTGTGGCTCAACATCACTCATTATCAGAGAAATGCAAATCAAGACCACAATGAGGTACAATTTCACACCAGTCAGAATGGCTGTGATCCAAAAGTCTACAAGCAATAAATGCTGGAGAGGGTGTGGAGAAAAGGGAACCCTCTTACACTGTTGGTAGGAATGCAAACTAGTACAGCCACTAGGGAAAACAGTGTGGAGATTCCTTAATAAACTGCAAATAGAACTGCCTTATGACCCAGCAATCCCACTGCTGGGCATACACACTGAGGAAACCAGAACTGAAAGAGACACGTGTACCCCAATGTTCATCGCAGCACTGTTTATAATAGACAGGACATGGAAGCAACCTAGATGTCCCTCAGCAGATGAATGGATAAGAAAGCTGTGGTACATATATACAATGGAGTACTACTCAGCCATTAAAAAGAATACATTTGAATCAGTTCTAATGAGGTGGATAAAACTGGAGCCGATTATACAGAGTGAAGTAAGCCAGAAAAAAAAAAAAAACCAATATAGTATGCTAATACATATATATGGAATTTAGAAAGATGGTAATGATAACCCTGTATGCGAGACAGCAAAAGAGACACAGATGTATAGAACAGACTTTTGGACTCTGTGGGAGAGGGAGAGGGTGGGATGATTTGGGAGAATGGCATTAAAACATGTATAATATCATGTAAGAAACGAATTGCCAGTCTAGGTTTGATGCAGGATACAAGGTGCGTGGGGCTGGTGCACTGGGATGACCCAGAGAGATGGTATGGGGAGGGAGGAGGGAGGGGGGTTTGGGATTGGGAACTCATGTACACCCGTGGTGGATTCATGTTGATGTATGGCAAAACCAACACAGTATTGTAAAGTAAAATAAATAAATAAATAAAAATAAAACATTGTGTTATGTGCAAAAAAAATGTATATGCCAGTATATGATTATATAATATAGTTTTAAATTCCATGAAATAAAGATGAAGAAAGTATGGTATAGAGAGAAAAAAAGAGAGAAGGGTATGGAAATACCTAGACAAACTACATATGTATTTATGCTTGGATCCAGCCATCCCACTCCTAGGAATCCATTAGAAATAAGAAAACATCACCTGCATGAGGCTATTCATGGTTGGATAGCTTTGTTTAAAGTCAATCACGACTCTCAACACAAGCATACCATACCCAATTCAAGTATAAATGCAGAAGCTTGTTCAAAGTAGTACACAAAATGATATGGAACTAATGTTTAGTTCTTAATCTTTTGTCACTCAATGATGGAAACATAAAACATAACTGAGTCTCTAAATACTAGCCAAATACAGTAAACTGAGCTCACACAGCAAGTTGGAGTAAGGTGAATCTGGGTAGCAAGGGGGCAGCACGTGATCAAAATCTATGTGGTTCTTGAATTTCAGAGAGTGATGCCTGAGTGTGGAATGTGAGGGACTAATCTGAACGTTTATCAGAATCATCCAGGCTCCTGGGTTTGGATGTCGAGGAGGACCTCTGTATGTATAACCGGAGCAGACTGAAGGCTCACTAGGCCACCAAGAGCAGACAGATCGGGGCATGTTGCAAGATGAAAAACTCACATCATGGTCCTCTGGGGCTGCATCTTTCACTGACAGTGTGGAGGATTCTTGAGGCTGGTCTGGAGACTTGGAAGATGACTCAGACTCCTCAGTCTTCTTTGAAAGGGAGCCAAAATCTATTCTGGATTTCAGGAAATCAGTGTAAGGCCCCTTTTGCCCTATTTCACCCTAAAAAAAATAAAAATGAAAGGCATGTATTTGCATTTGGTAATATTAATCTAATATAAACTCTAATCAAGAGAGATAAACAGATCTTAAGTTATGAGTTTTGTAAGAAAGTGATTATTAGGTCTGAAATTCTGGAGGACAAATCTAGTTCAGTTCAGCTTGACACAGAACTGAGCCTTGTGTTCTCTGCCAAACCCTGTGTTAGGTGCTGGAGGGATGTGAAAGAAATGTGTGCTCATGTGTTAAAGATGGAGACCATTAACATAAGAAATGGCAGGCCACTCCAGTATTCTTGCCCGGAAAATCCCACGGATAAAGGAGCTGGGTGGGCTACAGTCCATGGGGTTGCAAAGTGTCAGACATGACTGAGCAACTAAACAACAAAATGTTTGAGAAATCTGAGCCCCACATTCCTAGGGGAGTGGAGAATCTACACATGGAACTACTTCTATGGAAGTAGAGGTTTTGCATTTTAATAATCTTTCCTGGAGTAGAACTTCACTTGACAAGTGAGGGATCTGGCCACAGGCCTGTGGAGCAGACAAGGGTTTGGGACACTGTTGCTGAGGCCCAGAGGCAAACAAGCCAAGACTGAAGCATCAACCAACCAGTAAGCCTGAAATATTCTCATTTATCTCCAGTCCACCACCAACCATGCTAGGAGTTGTGGATTGAATGGTGGCCCCCAAAAGGTATGTTCAAGCCCTAAACATGACATCTGTAGATACGATGTTATTTAGATACAGGCTCTTTGCAGATGTAATCAAGTTAAGATGAGGTCATACTGGAACTGGGTGACCCTACATCCAGTAATACTGATGTCCTTATGAGAAGAGACCCAGACAGACACGGGGACAATGGCCACGTGACATCAGAGGCAGAAACCACAGTGCTGCATCTGGACGCCAAGGAACACCAAGGGAAGCAGATGAGCACCAGAGGCTGGAGGGAAGGATTCTCCCCCCTGGAGTCTTCAGAGAGAGCACGGCCCTGCCAGCTCCTGGATTTGGGACCCTTAGCCTCCAGAACAGGGAAATGACAAACTTCTGCTGTTTCAAATCACCCAGTTTGCAGTGCTTTGTCACAGCAGCTCTAGAAACTGACACCCCAGCTCAAGCCCATGCTGCTGTCTCCTCAGCGTTACTGAGACTTGCAACTGCTTCTGCTGTTCCCCCTCCAGTGCACCAGAGGACTCTTAACTTCTACATCAGACCACATCCCTCCTCTGCTCTGGACCATCCAAGGCTTCCATCCCACTTCCGGTCCCCACTCATTGCTCAGAGACCAGCTCCCTGCCATCCCCTTGTTCACTCTCAGACACGTTGGTCTTCCTGCTGTTCCTCCAACCTGCCAGGTCAGCTCCTTCCTGAGGACCCCCTGCCCCATACCCCTCCCCCAGGTGACTGTGTGGCTTCCACCTTCATGTCACTCAGACCCCATGAGGCAGAAGCTCCTCAGAAAGGCCAGGATGTCACCCTTTCTGTCACATCCGTCCTCATAAGAACAGGAGCCCCGTCAAGGCAGGGCGTTGTCCTCCTGCCGCACAGGCTCCCACACATATCAGGCACATAGAGACCTGGGCAGGGAGACCAGCAATGGGGGACACCAGCAGGGAGGACGTCTCTGACCCCGGTGCTCGGATACCCAGCCTCACTTCTGGTGCTAATGGAAGATGCTGTTTGGCAAACTGCGTTTGACTATCACCTGTTTACAAACGGGTCTTAGTATCTGTAATTTCCAAATTAGTATACTTTGACTTAAATCCTGAAAGGGGAAAACAAAATCTGTACATAAAATAGCATTATTATCCTTAACAAATATCATTAGAACAGTGATGACTCAGTAATTCTATGGTAGCACTTTTATACACTTTAGGGTTTATGTGGCTTAGAGCATAATAGTGACATTTCTATGGTCTTTGAATTCATCCTCAGAGGCACAAGTACCACCAGCTCTGGGAAAAAGGGGGCAAAAACTGAGGGAGAAGAGGGCATTTACCATGAATCCGAGGAGCGTGACCTATTGAGAGGATCTGACCCTCAACACAGTGCTAGCAAGCTCCACAGATTTCTAGAAACTACTTACATTTTCCAGTATCAGAATCTCACTTGCAGCTTTTAGGTGATGCAACTGATGAGTCACTAAAATTGTGATCTTATCTTTCAATGCTTGGCAAATACACCTACAAATATAAAAGGTATAGCACGCAAAAGCACATTAATGGGGATACTCCAAAGTAAAAATTTATAAAAAAAAATTTTTTTAATAAAACTACAAAGAGACATCAAAAAAAAAATAGTGAAACAAAGACCACACAATAGTCAAAGATCTGTAGTTTAAATACCAAATAAATGACAAAATTTAATACAAACATAAATCAATGAATTTGGCAAGGTCTTCAAATTCATCAGCAGCAAACTTGACTCCAGCTCCGTTAAAAAAAATTCTATGAAACAAGTCGCCAACCCAGGTTCAATGCAGGATACTGGATGCTTGGGGCTGGTGCACTGGGATGACCCAGAGGGATGGTACAGGGAGGGAGGTGGGAGGGGTGCTCAGGATGGGGAACCTGTGTACACCGTGGCAGATTCATGTTGATGTGTGGCAAAACCAATACAATATTGTAAAGTAATTAGCCTCCAATTAAAATGAATAAATTTATATTAAAAAAATTATTTAACTCCTTGAAAAAAAAAGTGTACATTTTTAGGCAGTTTTCTGTGTGATTATTTATGATTTATGATATACAGATTAATGACAAAAAATGAATAGTTTCTTGATAACCTTTGCCAGAGTGCATAGTTTAGACCCTTCCCCCCAAATAATATTAGACAGAAAATGAAGGCTGGTATGGCCTCCATCGTCCCTTCAACATTCCCAGTCCCATTCAGGAAGCAATTCTTCTTTCATTAGGACTGAACACCTTCCAAACACAGAAATGAAAGAACGGAATCCAAATGGCCCAAATCGGAGTGGAAATCAACCAACAAATCAAAAGACAAACCAGTTCTCTTAGCCAAGGCCCCTGTGCGGTCAGACCACCCAAGATGGTTCTTCTCTTGTCCTCTCTACATCCCCTACCTGACCAGTGCCTGCTTCAACTACACCTCCTCACGTGACTGACCTTCCGATATGCTTGTCCCAGAGCCCAGCGAATGGCTGTTCTAGCTTTAGATCAGAGCCCTCCACTATGCTTGTCAAAGGGGCAGGAGGGGCATGACCCTCTGCTGTTTCCGNTGTCCTCTCTACATCCCCTACCTGACCAGTGCCTGCTTCAACTACACCTCCTCACGTGACTGACCTTCTGATATGCTTGTCCCAGAGCCCAGCGAATGGCTGTTCTAGCTTTAGATCAGAGCCCTCCACTATGCTTGTCAAAGGGGCAGGAGGGGCATGACCCTCTGCTTGTTTCCGTGGTAACCAACAAGCCAACTGAATGTCAATTTCCCTGAAACTGGTAATTACTTCCTGCCTGTTAAGAGCGACAGCTGCCGCCAAGTTCTGCCGAGGTGTAACCCAACAATCCCCTCACTATCCCTCACTTTACTAAATATGTCCTTTCACAGTAACCCCTCAACCTACTCCTCATTTTAAATGCAGACCCCAAGGGACTCAACCCCAGTTTCATCCCACTGGGACCACAACCCCTCCAGGAAGTTACTGCCTTGGTCCAGGACCCTGGTGACTGGGCAGGGCTCCAGAGAGGTAACCTGGGAGCCCAAGCCTCTCGCAGAGCAAATCTCAGGAACCTGGGCCAGAGCTCAGCCTGTGAGTGAATCAGATGGAGAGTCTGGAGGCAGCAGGCTGCAGCTCAGTCCCTCTCATGAGACTGATGACATCAGACAAGCTACTAAACCTCAGTTTCTCCATCTCAAACAACATCAATGACAACTCACCCCCATGTTCTGAGAAATCAAACCACCAATCCGCCTAGTAAAGGTCAGCCCCCTTCCCCACTCCTCCCTAACCATGGGCTGTCATGTGCTTTGGACTCAGGACAGAAAAGTCCTAAGGGGACACTCTGGACACTGGGTCTGTGATCAGAAGGAAGACCCCAGGATGTAGACACAAACACCATTGCTTCAGTAAGTCCAAAAGGATTCATTTTTACCTTTTGAGATGTCTTAGTTCAATGTTTGTACCTAAGTTTCTTGACTAAGTAAGCCCTCTTCAGTCTTAGTACTAAAGCTTTTAATGTAACTGTTTCTCCTTAATTTATAATTACTTGCCAGTTGTCCCTGAAAGTGATTGTAAATCAAATCTGATGGGCTGCTATGTCCAAAACAGAGCAACCCAAAAGTTGTAAAATGTTTTCTTCCTAATATTCCATCACATATAATGTAATATAATAATTCCAAAGAGACTAATTAATGGCTTTGAATTTTTTCTAAGTAATACTTTTTATTAAGCATTATTTATTCAGCATTATTATTGAGGACTGTGGGAAGACAGAGGGCACAGGCACTCCTTGGAGGAGCAGGAGGCAAAGGCAGGACCCACCTTTCACCCTCCTCCTGTGTCCTGGTGCACTGCTCCCTGGCTCTGGGAGAGGGACCAGTAGGTACAGACAGACGGGGTGAGAAAGGACCCCCATAGAGACAGCATAGCTGGACACCAAGTGAGTAAGGGGACAAACTGGAAAGGCTGATGGGGGCAGACAGCAAAGAAGCCTGTTTTCTGTTTGAGGACCTGGAGTTGCTTCCTGAAGGTGGGGTAAGGGAGTGGTGGCCTGTGAAGGGCTGGAGCAGGAGGGTGAGCTGTGTAGACAGGAGGGCGTNGCACAGGCACTCCTTGGAGGAGCAGGAGGCAAAGGCAGGACCCACCTTTCACCCTCCTCCTGTGTCCTGGCACACTGCTCCCTGGCTCTGGGAGAGGGACCAGTAGGTACAGACAGACGGGGTGAGAAAGGACCCCCACAGAGACAGCATAGCTGGACACCAAGTGAGTAAGGGGACGAACTGGAAAGGCTGATGGGGGCAGACGGCAAAGAAGCCTGTTCTCTGTTTGGGGACCTGGAGCTGCTTCCTGAATGTGGGGTAAGGGAGTGGTGGCCTGTGAAGGGCTGGAGCAGGAGGGTGAGCTGTGTAGACAGGAGGGCGTGCTGTGTAGACAAGAGGGCGTGCTGTGTAGACAGGAGGGCGTGCTGTGTAGACAGCAGTGTGGCAGTCTGCTCAGGACAGACCCGAAGAGCTTATGACCAGGAGGCGAGGGTCTGGTGATGCAGTGCTGAAACACGTCGGGATTCATAGCATGGTGTGGCAGCATCAGTCCACCTAAGGCCTCTCACCTTCTTTAGGTGACAGAACCCACTTAGTGTTCAAGCATAAAGTGGTAAAACTTCAGTAGCCTTGGGTATGGCCTCATGACTGAAGGAAACTCTTAATGTCAAGTAGAAATGCAATTCATTAACTTTTAATAAAAGCCTCCAGCTGCCACTTCTGCTTCTATTCAGCACTTACTATCCTGTGTTGAAACTCTCTAAAGCTTGACTCTGCTGACCTTTTCCCAGGCATCTGTCTTAACAAGCTGCACGTAGAGACAGGTTCCTCAGAGGCAGGAATGAGAGCTGGGCATCCTAGTCTCCCTTATTCTGCCCAGTGTGGTCCTTCCCCTCTTCTAGCTCACCGTTCTCCTTGTAAACTAAGAGGTTTTGTGCAGGGGCATCTGTAAGGGCATCTAACTCAGTGCACACAGCAGGGTGTTAGTAAGTGCAGCTGGAAGGCTCACTGGCTTTAATAGGGTGAACAGCAAGGGACCTAACTCTGGGGGAGATATGGAGGCTATTTCAGCAAAAGCAAGTTCATGAGGCTTGCAAGGAGGCCAATCTAGACTCCATCAAAGGCCTCAGTCAGTATATGTTAAGACATATTATACACAGAAAAGCATCGTAGTTGTTCTACCTCAGGGGTTCTATGGCCAAGCAAGAGCCACTGACACCAATTTCCAGAATCACAAATTGAGAGTCAGGATTTAAGAAAGATTCTAGATAACTAGATTCACATTCAAGTTAACCCTGTATTGTGGCTCTAAGTATTAATTCCACAAGCATCCATGAAGCGACATTAAATGATTGAAGCCATACTCTGGTATCGAGTATGGCTCTGATAAGTTATTCCTGAATTATAGACTTTGCTAAGTATTTTCAGACCTACAGAATCATAAGCACAAGCTAACAGGGCCTTTCCATGGAAGCTCTATGTTAGTACTGAAAACTTTGTACCTTCTAATGTGCCTTAAATGACGAGGGAATGACGGTGGAAAAGAACTGACAGCCAAGTATCAGATTTCAGAGTTCCACTCTATGATTTAAAAACTGGATATCATCCTTCCAATTCCTAGGGTGTGGATCCGTCCACAGCATCTGGATCCATCAACTGCAAGCCACAGGGTGGAATCTGCTTTCTATCCCTCACTCCCTAAAGCATGGACCCCACTCTCCTTCACACACTGGAAGCACCTGCTGTATTTTTCGGTCCTGACCTCATCATGATGTAAGATTTCTCTTTGATGGATCTTCAATGGAGGGAAGGGAGGGAGGGAGGGAGGACACCAGGGCAGCAGGAGCTGAGTCTGCTGGAGCACAAAGGCTTTCATGAGCTCCCTTCTCTGATCCCTACAGGGCTCTTGGAAAGAAGAAATGATAGAAAACAGGAGCAAACTCACTCTTCGAACAACTGTCTGCCGACTTCTACATCCACTGCGCTGAGCGGATCGTCCAGGAGGTAGATGTCTGCGTCCTGATACACGGCTCTAGAAAATGTAGAGAGACGTCAGGAGAGGACACCACACTCTTCCTGGGTCTCATCTCTGAATCATGATGGCGTCCAACAACTCCATGTTCCTTCTACAAGCCCAGGGAAAGGGCCAAGACCCTGCTTCACCCAGACCCACCCAGTGAGCGGGGTCTGCGTGCTCACATCCACTAGGAGCCGTGGAGCAGGAGGGGCTGGACGGCAACTGAAACCCCACTTACCTAGCGAGGCTGACCAGGGCTTTCTGTCCTTCACTCAGCGGGATTCCTCCATCTCCTATCACAGTTTGATTTTCCTTCACATTCGGCAAATTCTACAAGGAGATAGAAAAGGGAAAAAAGAAAAAGATTTAAAATGTGTTTTCCTGCCATCCTAACCTTTCAGCAGCAGTTCTCCCCACAAGTGTTTGATCAATGATAATGGGCTTATTTCATAGTGAATAATGACAACCTTGAACATTAAAAAAGCAAACCTCTCAGGGTTTTTTTTTTATCTTTTCTTCATTCTGTAGTTTTCCACAGCATTTATGCATTTGACCATTTTAACAGATATTTATTGAGGATTGACTACATGCTAGGCATTGTTCTGGGCACAGGGAATTCAGCCATGAGAAAACAAAGTCCCTAAAGTTTCTTTCCATGTTGAGTGCAAGAACTAAGGACAAGAAGGAAAAGGAAGTTGAATGGAGAGTGAAGGAGGGAAGTGAGTCCACACTGGGGTGTGAGGGCTCTGCCCATAGGAGGTGTGAGCAGATCTGGGGAGGGGGGCTCAGGCAGACCTGAAGAGGCTGTTCCTCACAGTGGGAGGGGCGGGTGCAGGGGCCATGGGGAGATGCCCAAGGGGTTTAGGACAAGGAGGCAGGAGAGCAGAGCCGAGTAAGATTGAGGGGAGTGAGGGCAGAGCCGGAGCAGGAGGAGCCTGGGGTCACTTCAGTAAAGGAGGAAGGGGAGGACTTACATGGTCTTGGGTTTTTAAAGAATCACTTCTGTGCTTTGCAGAAAACAGGCAGTAAGTGGGGAAGGGGAAGAGCGAATATAAGTATAATATAATATAAGTATAATTAATATAAGTATAATATACTTATATTAATATAAGTATAGTATAATATAAGGAAAAAATCTAGGTGAGAGATGACCATGGTCAGGACCAGAGTGGGAGCAATGAGAATGGAGAGATGGGGGTCACACTCCAGACACATTTGGAAGGTGTCCATGTCCCGACCATGCAGAATAGATCAGTCCATGTTTATAAAGGTCACATCACGTACAGAAGCATCGCTGCGCAGCCCGGTCCGGCAGGGACCCTTCCCACCAGACTCTGCCACCTGGACACCCGAGGGTGGGGGAGGCCCCAGAACACTGCCCACATTACTGGTCCAATCAGCCCACATGGCTACGGGCAAAGTGTTGACCCCCAGGGAAAAAGCTGAATATCAGCCGCTGTCCCAGCTCTTCTGCAGAGATGCTCAAATGTGGGGAGAAAGAAGGGCTGAGCTTCACCAGTAAGGCAAGGTCATGAAAGAAACACCCCACCCTGGCCTGAGTCTCTGGAGTATGATCTGGGCATCAGGGGCTGTACATAATTAAAGTAAAGAGGAAATGCCTGAGATCTGTTTACTCCACACCCCACCTTACACCTTCATCTATCACCTGCTCTTCAAAAAATTCTTCCTTATACACTTCCTCAACTGAGAGGCAGCACAGCACGGAGGACAAGCACGGAGTCTAGAGCCATGCAGAAAGGGATCTGAACTTGAGCTGAGATGAGCTGCTTGATCCCCCAAGCCTTGGTTTTACCAACTATAAAATGAGGATGTTAATGCTGAAGACACTGATAAAGACTCAATAACTCATATACCCTCTTACACGTGTGCACACACAGGGGTGAAAGATAGAAAAAGGACTTGCACATGGGCTCTGAATAAATGGGAGCTACTCTTCTCACTGTTGTACACATGTTTCCCTCTTTTCTTATACAGTCTCTACACCATTTAATATAAATCTAGCACATTCCTGCTAACTTGACATTGTTTCTGCAAACACAATCTCCCATTAATAAGAACCCAAGAGAAAGAAACAGAGGCCCACTAAAGAGGCAATTCTGTTTTAACCACATTATTGCAAAATGCTACTCACATGATTCAATCTATGATGTTCAAGCTGTGGTTCAAGCAAAATTACTGTTTTCTATTTCCTCAGGAAGAAGGTTTTGGAGTCTTAAGTCCTCACCTCTGAAAGTCTGTCCTGGACTCTTTCTCACAGTATAGAAGAATCTCGGATGTCCAGACTGGACTCAACAGACTCAAGGGGAGCCCTTTAACATGGATTTTTATAACCCAGGAGAGTAACATACTGTTTAATCAGTATTTACATTGTTCTTCCTTTTTGCCAAATTACATTCCCCTCTCAAATAAGTTCAGTTTTCATCATTCATTCACTAATCTCATTTAAATCTCAAGCTAGGATTAAATGTTTCATTTTGTCTTTTTCTGTGAAACTCAATGCCATTTCTGAAAACAATCTCCCCCCTCAAAGAAAAGATGCAGTATTAAGAAGAAATGTTAAAGTATTCTATTTTCTTTAAATAGAAATGCAAGTCAAAACCAAGTGGAGAGAGAAACCTAGGGACTGAAAGGGCCTGAGGAGGCACGAGCCAAGGGTCAGGGGGGAGACCTCATGTGCAGGCTGCCCCCAGCAACGCTGAAGGAGATTCCTCAGCGAGATGACTAAGGACATGTAAACAGAGACCAGCAGGTCGATGACATTCAGGAATCTGGGTTATTTTTCAGGTAAGATAATGTGATTTTTTCCCAAAGGCTTTCCTATCTTTCAGAGAAAACTAATAATACATTTGCAGATGAACTAATCTGAGGTCTAGGATCGTCTCCAGAATAATCTGGGGTGGGGGTGGGGCTGGCAGAGGTGGACATGCAGCGAGACTGGCCACCAGCTGCTCCTGGCTGAAGCTGGGGGTGGGTACACTAGGGTTCATTACACCATGCTCTCTATTTTTACAAAGTTTTGCAATTGTCCATTAAAAAAAGAAATTAAAAGTGAACGAGGGAATTCCCTGGTGGCCCAGTGGTTGGGACTCTGTGCTCTCACTGCCGAGGGACCGAGTTCAGTCTGTAGTCAGGGAACTAAGATTGTGCAAGGCGTGTGGCACAGCCCTCCATACCAAAAACAATGACTGAAATTTCACAAAATGAAACAACCACACCGCTCCCCACCAAAGTTATTCTGTGAGTGTTGTTATCACATCAGGATTAAAACAGCAACACATATGCCTGCATATTTACCCAGAAGGCCAGCAAATATATTAAGCAACAATCAAAGACCTTTCAAATTAAAAAGAAATTTCAACTAACTTTAGAGTTTAAACCAACATTATCACTATTTGAAATTTGAGTATATGCAGCTCAAAATTCATTATTCACCTTTTCCAAAGCACACGCCTTTATTACTTCTTTATATCTGTCTTCTTCATATTTCTTTCCAAACAAAATGTTACTCCTCACAGTTCCTGGAAACACCCAGGGCTGCTGAGAAACATATGCGATCCTTCCATGGACGTTGACATTCCCCTGGATCAAGGGCAGCTCCCTCAGCAAAGCGCTTAACAGTGATGACTGAAACAGATGGCAACACACAAATGAACAGCCAGCACTCAGGATGGAGCAGGCCCGCAGCACAGCTGACCCCCCGGGCGCTTGACACACGATAGAACCCTTTCCTTCAGAACAGGATAAAGTCCTGCCCTGGTGACTGTGATAAAAAAATAATAATAATAATAACCATTGGTCAAGGTAAACTAAAGGTTGATAAGGAATATGAATAGCATAGCAATCTACGCTGCCTGAGTTTCCCCCAAATGAAGTGCTCTACTCAGAAAAGACTAATTAAGAATATTCAACATCTTTCTCTAGTAGAGCAGCCCGACAGGATGTGTAGTTCATATATCTGATGTTTAATGCAGTTGTTCGTACATCCGGGATATCCTTTATTTGACAAATACTTGTTCTTAAAAAGCTATGTGTAGGGAATTCCCTGGTGGTCCAGAGGCTGGGACTATGAGCTCCCAGTGCAGGGGCTGGGGTTCAATCCCTGGTCAGGGAACTAGACCTCACACGCTGCCACTAAGATCTCATGCAGTCAAATAAACAAATATTTTATTTTTTTAAGTTATGTATAAAAAATATATCCAAAGACGATGGACTAAAAAGAACTACGAAGTGAGTTGTGTCTGCAGAGCAAAAGTTCATGATAACGGAAATCATCACCCTTTCGTGTATGTATTCCACATTTAGGTTTCTGTATGTTTTTGTACAAAACACATGAGACTAAGTCAACATGCAAATTTCAAATGTTTTACAACACATAGATGTGTTGTGTCTGTGTCCACACATCAGAGTGCTCATTGCCCTGGGCTGAAATAACCTGCTTGTGTATTTGTCTCACCCCAGAACCTGGTTGCTCTGGAGCAGAGGTGTCGAGTCCAGGCTCATGTCTGTACCTTTAGCTCCAGCATGTGGCCACACATTCACTACACGTGCACTGATAGGACCAAGTCAAGTCACGTGAGGAAATGCTCAGAGCTTCCTGGAAGACCCTGTACCACCTCCAGACTTCCTGGAGGGGCCACTGTGACAAAAAGAAATCCCCATTGTCTCCATCCATTCTGAACAGCTGTCACGTCAATAATTTCCTTCACTGAGATGTTCAGTGCTTGACAAGTGGTTCCCAACTGGGCAATGTGAAGCACCAAGAAGGAGAACACAGTGGGCATTTATTCAGATTTATTTGCCACGAAACCTTCTCACAAAATGAATGCTCCATAGAACACACCTAGAGAAACACTGTTCTAGATGCACTGAATTCAAACTGAGTCACACTCAGCTCTGGGCTCCACTCTGAGAATATAACAGGGGCTGGTTATCAAGCTGCCAAAAGGCATCAGCACATACCTTTCCTGCGCCCACAGGTCCAACCACAGCTAACAGCTCACCGGGTCTGACAGTAAACGAAAGGCCTTGTAGGGCTGGGGTTCCTGATTCCTACAAATGAAAGTTACAAAAATGTACCCATTTCAATAAAGTAACACAAATTACTTCAAATAGTGGGGAAAAGACCATAAGAGTCATTGAAATGCTAACATAGTCCACTTTTCCTCGTTTTAAGACATCGTGTTTTACAGGTCTTTCATCCACTCCTATCTTTTGGGGAGTTGAAACAGATTTAGTTGCCTTAGGAAGGCTTCTTTTACCAGATTTCCACATGGACTCACGTGTAGACACCCACAGAATTTAAGGAGTCGCAATGACAAGGAACCTGCTTGAAATGCAAACTGAATGATGTACATAGCTCATTAGCTCATTAAAATAATGTACTTACTAGAGTATTCAGTGCAGGAGGTTTTGACCACTTACCCTTTCATAGCCACTCTAGTATCCTTGCCTGGAAATTCCATGGACAGAGGAGCCTGGCAGGCTACAGTCCATGGGTTTACAAAGAGTCTGACACACTGAGCGACTGAACACACACGCAGTGATCTTTGGTTTTAAATATAAGGTGGCAGCAGAAGAATGTAGCGCGCCTGGTCCTATGCTAATAAACACTGTAATTTGAAATCTCCATTAATCTCTCCATTTTCATTTGATAAAGAAAAAAATCTCAGTAACACTCAGCAAGAAGGGGACACTTTACATAATAAAATCACTCTTGGTAAATTAACTCTTGTAAATAACAGTCTAATTTCACGAGAGCTCTAATTTAACACCAATAACATCAAAAAAAATGGGGAGGGGGGATAAGGAAATTTATGACACTGTGAGTCAGAGGAATAAAGCCTCAATTTTGTACATGTTACGTGCATTGCCTGTCCTGGCTAAACAGGGACAGTAAAGTACCTCTACTAAAGAAAGCAAAAACATGAAAATGCATTTGGCAGCACACAATCCAACATGAGGAAGAAGGACAATGTACTCATCATGCCAATCACAGGTCAAACTCCTGGGAGACTTGAGGGTATGTGTACTTCTTTACATATCCTAAGTGTTAAGAAAATTGTCAGTAACTGTTATGTTTAAAAACACATACACAGTGGTTACAAGTAATTAAGTAAAATGCCCAAAAGACTAAAAGCATAGAGTCTGTATAAAAAAGTCTAGATAATCTTATAAATGAAAGATTTCTTTGAAAACAGCTGAACTGATAATAAGGCAATCATATACTAAAAATAATAATTTTCATCACTGAAACAAAGTTTCAGATTTTAGGAATGAAAAATCAGTAAGAAGCTAGGTTTTAATATACGAGAAGCATTTGCTGAAACTTCTCCAGTCCTTTCTTCGTGTTGACACTTAGGGTTCCTATTTTACTACTTTTGATTCAGGTGTGACAACAAAACAATGAGCCACATACAGTCATCAACCCTGTCACCTCCCCTCATAGTTTGTCAGGACAGGACATTGAGTTCCCTCCCTGCTCAGGCTTCAGGCAGATACTACTCTGCCATGACCAGACAGGGGCAGCACTCGACAGCTCAGAGGCATTGAGTCCCCTCCCCTCCTGGTTACCCAGGATTAGGGGACACTGATTCAACAAGGATCATCAGCTGAGCCCTGACTCTGTGCAGACACAGTTGGAAACCCCTGTCCCATGAGATCTGGAGGCTCACACAGGATCATTTATTTTAGAGCTCAAAGATAGACCAAAGCCCACCATTTCATGAATGAGACCTGGGTCCCTGAGACCTCCCCCAATCTGCCCACCTGGCTGTCTAGGGGAGCAGGTTACAGAGTCTCCTGCCTCCCAACCCAGCAGGGGCTTCATTCAGCCTCAGCTGCTCTCCAAAACCCCAATGTCTGTGCCCCTTTCCCTCCCGAGGGCTCCCTCACCCATGACCTAACCTACCCTCCTGTGGTGTGGGTTCATTTTCCTGACTAACCCACACTGACATGGGAGGGTGTACACAGAGGACCGTGGAACCAGGTTGCAGGAGAGCATTTTAATTGTCGATAAAGGGGCTGCACTGGGGGTGCAATACTTGAGAGCAAATTCTTCTATTTTCCCTGTTTGCCTGAATATTATAAATAAACCAAGTGCTGGAACATCGCCATTTCTCCATGTCAGCTTTCATATAGCAAAAGCTTTAAACGGAATCACTGGGGTTCACAATGACCACCTGCTGTCTCCTCCTGTCCCTGGCTGCCACCAAAGTAGCCAGAAGCTTCCAGAAGATTAGGATGGGGGAGCCCCCACCCTACCCCACAGCCAAGATCCAGATCACAGCCTCACTCTGTGTGTAGTAAGATAGTCTGTGAAGATCAGTATATAGAAAATGTACATTGATTCCCCAAAGGCTGTTGTCTCTAACAACTGTTAGTTAACCCACATCATACTGCTGCATTTTGTATGTCCCATCCTGTAAATTCTAACATTACCAGTGTATGTGCTAATACCAGTTCAAGATGTGCTAATACTTTAAAGCTCTGTTGAAAATGAGAGAGAACAACCTGTCAGATGTCTTAGGCTGATTTTGTACTTAATCTCCACTAGTTGCAAAACTTATTCCTGATTTTGAGAAGTTTTATGACATACTTTCAGTATATGAGTAAGTCACATTTTATACCATGTGTAAAACCTCAAAATTTTCTTATAAATCTGTGTCACAGTTGTCTTATTAGCACCTGAGGTGGAGGACTTGTTACCTTATCCCAAAAAGCAGTTAAATCTTGCACGTCCACAATTTTTTCACCATCTGATGGTAGCAGCGGATGGTCAGGCGGTGGTATCTCTTCGAGTGACAGAAAGTCCTACAGAGAGGAAAAAAAAGAAAAACAGACAGTTTAGTTTGCAGGATGAAAGCACAAACAAACATAACTGCTTTACTGGAGTTTATAACAAGCTTCATATAGTCTACATAGCATTTTCCAACCGCACTTAAAGTGTTGGTTCACATCAGAACACACTAAATAATATACAGAATAAAATATACAGTACATCATATATACATCAATATAGTGAAAACAGGATACATAGAGTATTTATATATACAGGTTTGTGTGTGTATATAACACACACACACGAAATATATATGTGTATGTGCGTATATATATGATATGAAGAGTTTCAGGCCATGAGGAAAGTTGTAAGTTTCTCAATAAGTGGACTAGTTTTTCCTCAAGGAGAAAGTCTCGCTCCAAACTCCAGCACATTTAGAACCTACAGCCAGAGGGAACTCTGAGATAATAAAAATCTTAATGTTACCTGTAGGGACTTACATAGTCCCCTGATCAGGCCTCTAGCACTCCATACTCTGCAGGCTCAAACATTTTTGGTTCCTTAAATGCAGGAGTCCCCTTCTCATGCACTAACAGCCTTCATCACATCACCTTCCCCAGGAAAATGAGAAGCATCAGCCTCCCACCTCCCCCAGCCCTACACACGGAATTCTCCAGGTAATTTCCTCAGCCTTCCCAGGAAACACGACCTCCACAATTATGCTTGTGACTCTGCCAAAGCTTCCTGGCACCTCAGACTTTTCCTTCCAAGGACTAATGACACACAAATGCGCATCCACCATGAGTTTCACCATTTGATTCTATTTTAACCCCTCACTGGACAAAATACACATTCCAAGCAGGAAGGACTTCTCTGCATGTGTTTACCTGCCACTGTACATACTCATCTAGCCTGCTCCAGACTTTAGGTAGGTAGTCTTCAATTATTTTGTGAAGTGATGAAATAGGTGGATAAATGTCAAATTTACTGCCCCGCACCCCACCAAAAGTCTAGCATAAATTAAGACAGGGTTTTCCTCTCAAATTATTTTAATCTCAACAACATCCTGCCATATTTTATATTTGCTAAAATACCTGGTGACTTTGCGTGTTTCTTTCTACAACTAGGGCAACGTTTCTCAGGTTTGGCTTATTTTCAGATGCATGGCACACTGACTAAAGACACAGATACTTTGGGCCCCAGCCAAAACCTAGCGAATCAAAAACACCAAGGTGTGATGTTTAAAGGCATTCAGGGGATTCTGATGAGCTAGAGAAATAAAGAATTTTTAAGCATTGCAGAAATTATATGGGCCGAATGAGTCTAATATGTAAAAGGAAAAAGAAATAGTTCAACAATTATTTCTACTCACCTTGGAACAATTTGTCATGCTAACACCAACCTTCCAACCATGCTTATTCTCGGCCGTTGGCCCCTCCTTTACTGAAAACAGCTATTGCCTAAAAGATCTGTAAATTCCCAGGCCATCATCCCACCAGAAAATGTATGANCAACAATTATTTCTACTCACCTTGGAACAATTTGTCATGCTAACACCAACCTTCCAACCATGCTTATTCTCGGCCATTGGCCCCTCCTTTACTGAAAACAGCTATTGCCTAAAAGATCTGTAAATTCCCAGGCCATCATCCCACCAGAAAATGTATGAGCATGAGAGAAAATCTAGTTTTCTTGCTCATATCAATGATGTTTCATCAGGACACAAAGCATCCTGACAAAGCCCCAGGAAAATTCAAAGTTCTCAGCAGGTTATAATTTTAATGTTACCACATACATCTACATGGAAAGGAATTTTAAGCCTCAGACACTGTTCAGGTACATTTTGGTGGGAAACAAATAAAAAATCCTACTCAAATATTTTTGAGCACAATACTCCGAAAACCTCTGCAGGCCCCATTTCATGCATCCCCTCTAAGTGTGTCACACAATTGTTTCGGGAATCAGAGTTGCCACTGTCTCCACTACAGCCATGCTTACTAGTTAGGCATCTGCAGGAGCCTAGACATGATGGAGCTAGAAGGTCGCTTCAGTTGCACATTTTCTGAGCATCGGCTATTTGTGAGGAGTACAAAGATGAACAAGGCCCTGTAGCTGCCTTTTAGATAAGCCAGGAGTTCAGGGAAGGGAAGAAATCCACAGACACGTGGCTTAGTCAGGGCAAAGTCACATCCAGGAGCTCAAAGAAAGAGATGCAGGGCCACAGATGATGAAAGCCACACTCAATGAGAGATTCCACATGCCAGAGTATGCTAACAAGGCAATGCAAGAAGCCAGGCTTTGCGCAGAATCCTAGTTCTGTCACTTACGGGAGATGAAAAGACAGGTGAACTATTTCATCTACTATAGGACCTGTTTCCTTACCTGTGAAATGGGGACGCTTATGCTTAGCCCACTCAATTGCTGTCAGGATTCTACTTCTGTTGTCATTGTATTACAGTAAATTAAAGGTACATCATTGGTAACAACAGAAACAACACTGTATAGGAGATAATCCAAAATATATTCATCTTTCTTACCTGAAATGTTATGCCTACTGATCAGTAACTCCCTATTTCCCCTTTAGCTTTGATTCTGATTCTATGAATTTGGATATTTTTGATACCTCTTACAAGCAGGATCATACAGCATGTGTCCTTACATGACTAGCTTACGTCACTCATCATGTCTTCAAGTTTCACCCATGTTGTTGCTATTGCAGAGTTTCCTTTTTTCCTAACACTGAATGATATTCCACTTTATGTACACACTCATTTTTTACTCATTCACCCACCAGTAAACATTCAGGTAGTTTCTACATCTTAGCTATTATGAGTAGCATTGCAATGAACATAGGAATACAGATTCTTTTGAAAAGATCTCTCTTATTCCATTTTATTTGGGAAAATACCTAGAACCGGGATTGTTGGATGATATGGTAGTTCTTTGGGCTTCCCAGGTGGCTCTAGTGGTAAAGAACTGGTCTGCCGATGAAAGAGACAAAAGAGAAGCAGGTTCCTGAGGTCTTATGGATGACTGCAGTGGTGTGATCACTCACCTAGAGCCAAACATCCCACAGTGTGAAGTCAAGTGAGCCTTGGAAGCATTACTATGAACAAAGCTAGTGGAGGTGATGGAATTCCAGCTGAGTAACTTCAAAGCCTAAAAAATGATGCTGTTAAAGTGCTGCACTCAATATGCCAGCAAATTTGGAAGACTCAGCAGTGGCCCCAGGACTGGAAAAGGTGAGTTTTCATTCTGATCCCAAAGGAGTGAAAGTCGCTCAGTCAAGTCTGACTCTTTGCAACTCCATGGACTTTACAGTCCATGGAATTCTCTAGAATGCTAGAGTGGGTAGCCTTTCCCTTCTCTAGGGGATCTTTCCAACCAAGGGATCAAACCCAGGTCTCCTGCACTGCAGGCGGATTCTTTACCAGCTGAGCCACCAGGGAAGCCCAATCCCTAAGAAAGGCAAGGTCAAAGAATGTTCAGACTACTGCACAATTGTGCTCATTCCACATGCTAGCAAAGTAATGTTCAAACTCCTTCAAGCTTCAGCAGTATGTGAACTGAGAAATTTCAGATGTACAAACTGGATTTCAAAAAGGTAGAGGAACCAGAGGTAAGTTTCCAATATCTGTTGGATCATAGAAAGAGCAAGAGAATTCCAGAAAAACATCGACTTCTGCTTCACTGACAATTCTAAAGCCTTTGACTGTGTGGATCACAATAAACTGTGAAAAATTCTTAAAGAGATGGGACCAGACCATCTTGCCTGCCTCCTAAGAAACCTGTATGAAGGTCAAGAAGCAACAGTTAAAATCAGACATGGAACAACGAACTGGTTCAAAATTTGGAAAGGAGTACATCAAGGCCATATATTGTCACCTTGCTTATTTAAATTATATGCAGTACATTATGTGAAATGCTGGGCTGGATGAAGAATAAGCTGAAATCAAGATTGCCAGGAGAAATATCAATAACTTCAGATAGGCAGATGACATCACCCTAATAGTAGAAAGCGAAGAGGAACTAAAGAGCCTCTGGATGAAAGTGAAAGAAGAGAGTGAAAAAGTTGGCTTAAAACTCAACATTCCTTGTCAGGGAGTGTTTAACAGGAGGATCCCTACGTGCTGTTTCTCATAAATCCTCTGTTCCTTATCAGCTTCTGCCAGAGGCGAGTAAAACTGCACTCAGCTCTCAGGACTGAGGTCATTGTTTGAGACAGGCTTGGGTCTCCTTTAGTAAACATTCTCTTTACAACAAAACTGCTTAGTCTCGCCTCCCTGCCCCCCTTTTTTTTTCTTGACATATGGATTGTCTCTTGACCTTGTGACCATTTTTATCCCTTGGTAACAGTTACTGTACATTTGGTTTTCTGATCTTTATCATTGTCAAAAGAACTTTCTTGTACTACAGCTTATATGTGCTCACAGAAAAATCATTAAAGCACCTTTGGTCCATCAGACTTTGGGTCCCCGTGTCTTTCTTTCTTTCTTCTCTCTCTCTCTCTCTCTCTCTCTCTCTCTCTCTCTCTCTATCTTCTTCTCTCTGGCTCTCTCTTTCACTTTCTTATCGTCGACTCCGGACTGCCAGGTCCCAGTCCATTAAAGGACCCCAATAATTCAGAAAACTAAGATCATGTCATCCAGTCCCATCACTTTATGGCAAATAGATGGGGAAACATGCAAACAGTGAGAGGCTTTACTTTTGGGGCTCCAAAATCACTGCGGATATGAAATTAAAAGACGCTTGCTCCTTGGAAGAAAAGCCATGACCAACCTAAACAGCTTATTCAAAAGCAGAGGCATCACTTTGCTGACAAAGGTCCATATAGTCAAAGCTCTGTTTGCTGCTCCTGCTTTTAGATACTTCAATCACCCTGCAGTCATCACTGCACATCAAGAGCCTGTGCCCCTGCTACTGCCGCCCATAAACCAGCAGGGATCTTATGATGTCTGTAATGCACTCTGTATAAGAAGAGAGGGGAGTATGTACGACATTTTGGAAAGAATGCCAGCTTTGGCAATGAGAGTTAAGTGTCACCAAACTGGCACACAGTGACACCAAACAAGGCGTTGTTCATAAAGTTCACCTACAACGTAAAAAAATTGCTCTTCATCAAACCTTGATTCTGTTGATGCTGACAACGGCCTCTGACACCTTCTCGATGGCCATGGGGAAATAGAGGGTGCCTGTAAACCTCACAGTTTCGAACAGCATCACCACCAGAAACACTTGGCTGACTGTGATCGGGTTGTCAAGGACCATAGCAATGATGAAGGTGATAAAAATCATGATTTTGCTGGCAGCAAAAAAAATCACCAAATTCGTTCCTCTAAGGTAGGAACTTTTCAGAATCTTGGAAATTTCATCCCTGGAAAAGAGTAGGAAATAGGTTTTAAAAGGAACACCAACATCAACCCATGAATTCAGTGCCCTGTGTGAGTGGCCCCTTTCTAGGCAGTGGACACAGATTAAGATAAACCATTCCTCATGTCACGGAGACGCTACACAGTGCACACCCGGGGGTCTGCCCTGACACCAAGACCACACACTGCATTGCCACTTCACTCTTCCAACTAAAAGTGTCCTTAATGTCACACTTTTAAACATTTTGGGTCAATCAGATTGGATTTGAATATTCATTCAACTAGCATTTGTAATCACAAGTCGTGTGCCAGGTACCTTGAGAATGTTTTAAGACAAAGCCCGTCCCTGCAGGAGCTCATGAACTTGTTGGGTGAGAGAATAAGCAACCCAAAATTGTGAGACACCAAGACATTAGCCAGGCAGCCAGCACAGCCCCCACAGGAGTACAGAGCAGAGGAATATACCCCAGAGCAGTGGAGTCAGGGCAAGTCACAGACACATGGAACCTCAGATGAGCTGCAGGCAGTCAGGGCTGGCAGAGGCCAGAGAAGAGGGATGAGAGTGTATCCTCAGCAGAGGGAGGCGCACCCACAAAGGTGAAAAGTGAGAGGTGACAGGGAACACCCAGAGAATTCTAAGTACCCTGGGCTCGAGTATAAACATTCATCAGATATTTAACTGAAAGATGAAAGAAATTCTATAAATATGAAGGAGAGTAAAGCCCCAGTATTTTCAAGAAATACTACTCAACAATAAAAGGAGCCAGCTATTTATACATGAAACAACTTGGATGAGTCTCTAGGGAATTCTTCTTAGTGAATAAGGTCAATCAAAAATGGTAACATACAGTATGGTATCATTTAGATAACATTCTTTAAAATTGACAAAATTATAGAAATAGAGATCAGACTAGTGATCGACATGGGTTAAGGATATGGTAGGGACAGAAGGGAAGTAGGTGTGCTATAGAAGGGCAACATGTATAATCCTGGTCCTGATGAAAATATTTTGTATCTTCCCTGTATAGCTGTTAACATTCTGTTGCAATATTGCACTATAGTGTTTCTAGAAATTACCACTGAGGGAAACTGAGCAGTGGATACAAGGGAGGTCCCTGTTCTATAAGCAACTGCATATTAATCTATGATTATCTAAAAATAAAAACAATTACAATTTAAAAAAACCCAATGTTTCCATAGATGTTTGGAATGAAAAATACTGATTCATAAAGTTGGGCCTGATACAGTTATATCCAACCTTTATAATCTCCCCTTTGTACTACATTAACATAAATTACAGCTTTAGTTTAAATATCTCAAATACTAAAATTTTATAATTATTGCTTATTTGGGATTTGCAGTATTAAGAATATATTATGAATTTCATTTCTGTATAAGAAGCATATATATATATATATATATTTTTTTTTTTTCCTTTAAGAACATGATAAATGAGAAAATTCCCTGATAGTTAGGACTCTGAACTTTCATTGTACTTTCATTGCCTAGGGCCTGAGTTCAATCCCTGGAACTAAGAGTCCACAAGTCATCTGGATTCTACAAGCCATCTGGTGTAGCTACATATATATATATATATATATATATATATATGTTAAATGGGAAAGCAGGTTAAAATTATGTTCCCACTATTCTACTTAACTCCACTGCCACATATGAGAGTGGGGTATAATTAAGTTTACATTAATGTGAAAACTTGGTAAGACTTCTAAATTCATTCAGTAAAAATAGGAAATAAAAAAAGCACAAAATATGACTTGATATATATAAAAACTTACCCTCTCAATCTGGTAATAAGGTCTGTAAATGGCTTTTCCCAAGCATACGTTTTTATTGTTCTGATGCCAGTTATGACTTCACTCATGGTCTTCATCCTGTTGTCTGTGAGAGCAGCGGTCTTACTCCTGAGGGGACAGACATGAGAGATGAGCCTCAGTGACCACAGCCCAGCTTTCCGTAGCAGCAGCAGAGGGCATAAGCAGAGAACAGGGGTCAAATGATGTCCTACAGCTCTTTTGAGATGAAAACACAAACAAATGTACAAATGGAGAAATGAAAAATAAAAGATTTCAATTAGAAATTCAAATATTCAGCCAAATTCAACATATAACTTAGACAACTTGTAGTAATGTATAATAAAGTTCTGAAATGAAACAGATACAGACTGTCTGCTCAAGGAGGTCACAACTGGGAAGGAAAGGCAGAAAAGACCTTGACTCTAACAGGAAGACAATGTCTGTGCTGTAATAAAATAGGATTAAAGTGCTAGAGGCAGATAAGATGGAACTGTTAATGCCACTGGGAGAGGAGAACAAGAAAAGCTTCAGAGACCCAGTAGCATTAGAGCAGGGCCTCAAAGGATAAGGAACATCTCTCCACAGCAAAGAGAGCAAAGGAAATTCCAAGCACAGAAAAATACACATACAAGCACCAACAAACAACCCTCAGTGTATTTCAAACAACACAACATCTCCATCACCTGACTACCTAAACAATGACCCACCTCCAACTCTCTGTGGTCTGCTTCAGGTGTAACTCATTGCCATTAGGCTCTTCATCACCAGCCACTTATCTATTACATATACCACCGGGACTGTGGGGCTTTGTATAGACATAATTAAGACTGATCTTGCCCTTGGGACACTGATAATTAAAAACACTGAATTATAAACAAAACAAAAACGTACATACCTGAAAATGGCTCTAAGACAAACATAACAAAAATAATGTAGCTATAAAAGGGCCTGTATATTATATAATAGTATTAGTACTTTTGATAATGTTTAAATAACTTGACATCAGTGAATTCTGCTTAACGCCACTATTTATTTGGTGACAATGATGGGAAAAGTCAGCAAATTTTGTCACCTTTCCCCTTAAAGGTCAGCCTTCAGCTTGAGGCTGGAGCTTCCACTGGCTAAGTCTGAGGCATCTACAACCCATGCAACAAAGAGACAAAAGAAGGCATTTCTTGCTGTTGTTTTTGAACAAAAGCATCAAGCAGACTGCAGATGCTACCAGTTACACACCACCAATTTTTGAAATCAGTGTTTCTCTTACCGGAGTGATGAAAACAATTTCCCAAAGCAGCTTTGCAAAACCAGAAGAATGACGAGAACTGCCATCCCAGCAAGACATGATATTCCTATTTCCATACAGAGCAGGGCGGTCACTGCAATAGCCTGTAGCGGCCCCACCCACAGGTAGTGCAAGAACATTGTTACCTTAAAAGAGAAGGACAAAGACTTCTTAGGATGGTATGAAAACAAAACCAGTAAAGACCCATTATAGAAATAATATGCTTGGGAAGAATAGACAGGAAACTAAATGGAATGATCTCAATGGTTTTAAACCTGCTGAAGCAGAAACTCAAACATTTACCCCAGATGACACTGTTCTGGGGCAGCACAGGGCTGGCTTCAGGGACATCCAGAAGAGCCAGAGCAGCAGGAATGAATGAAGTGTTGATTTTGTCTACACCACATATGAGCTCAGGGCTTCCCCAAACTCTCTGTCCCAAAATTCAGTCCCCATCTCTCTCTAGCATCCCAGGAAAGCCTATTTTATGGTACCTACCACATTCTCCAGTAACTACTTGTGTATTTACCTTCCTGATGGGCTGTGGCTTCTCCAGGAAAGAAATAGTATTCATCCCTGAAAGTGGGTAGGGGGATCTTACTTCATGTTTGATGACTGAATAATTGAAAGAGAAGTGTCTCATGCAATACCAGAGAAGGCAATGGCACCCCACTCCAGTACTCTTGCCTAGAAAACCCCATGGATGGAGGAGTCTGGTAGGCTGCAGTCCACGGGGTCACTAAGAGTCAGACACGACTGAGCAACTTCCCTTTCACTTTTCACTTTCATGCATTGGAGAAGGAAATGGCAAGCCACTCCAGTGTTCTTGCCTGGAGAGTCCCAGGGACGGGGGAGCCTGGTGGGCTCCTGTCTCTGGGGTCGCACAGAGTCGGACGCGACTGAAGCGACTTAGCAGCAACGGCAGCAGCAGCAACAGCAGTGCAATACAGATCTGAGCAACAGCTACAACACCATGGGTTACATGACCTACTCACATAAGCTAAATGGATTAGAAGAGTGTGGTGAGATAGCAGGGAAGAGGTTGTGTCTGGCTGGGGACCACCCACTTGGCATTATTCTCTCAGGCTCCCTATACAGAAGGCATTGAACAGAGTGCGGGGGAAAGAACAATCCCTGCCCACAGGCCTTCATCATCCAGAGGAGGAAGACAGTTCAGGTAGCAACACCAACACCATGTACCAAGAAGGTCCATACCAGAAGGACCCCTAGGGATACGAATTAAGCTGGGGAGGAACACTGCTGCCTATTACTGAAGTATGCCATAGATTATCTCAGAAAAAAAAAATTCTCATCGAAGGACAACACACATTATTACATCTCAGTTGCACACAGAGGAAATGAAAGTTGGATAAAGAGAACCCTTGTTTTAGATACTCAACAAATCCTAGTCAACAGCAAAGACAAGTATCTGGCATCAACCATAAGCTAAACCCAGTGAGAAGGACTGGAAGTGGAAGAGGATCCCCCAGGGGCAGCTTACCTGATCAAATCTTTTCACATCGTTGGACAGCAGGTTGACTATCTGACCTGTGGTGGTCTCCCTCATGGCCGAGTTACTCAGGCGAAGTGCCTAAAATGAGAAAAAATACTGAGCTGGACTTCCGTGGTGATAACAAGTTACTTTTCAGTTCAGTTACTTAGTCTTGTCCAACACTTTGCGACTGCATGTACTGCAGCATGCCAGGTCTCCCTGTGCATCACCAACTCCCAGAGTTTACTCAAACCTCATGTCCATTGAATCAGTGATGCCATCCAACCATCTCATCCTCTGTTGTCCCCTTTTCTTCCTGTCTTCAATCTTTCCCAGCATCAGAGGTTTTTCAGATGAATCAGTTCTTCGCATCAGGTGGCCAAAGTATTGGAGCTTCAGCTTCAGCATCAGTCCTTCCAATGAATGTTCAGGACCAGTTTCCTTTAGGATGGATTGTTTGCATCTCCTTGCTACCCAAGGGACTTTCAAGAGTCTTCTCCAACACTACAGTTAAAAAACATCAATTCTGCAGTGCTGAGCTTTCTTTATAGTCCAACTCTCACATCCATACCTGGCTACTGGAAAATCCATAGCTTTGACTAAATGGACTTTTATTGGCAAACTAATGTCTCTGCTATTTAATAAGCTGTCTAGGTTGGTCATAAGTTTTCTTCCAAGCAGCAAGTGTCTTTTAATTTCATTGTTGCAGTCACAATCTGCAGTGATTTGGGAGCCCCCCAAAATAAAGTCTGTCATGGTTTCCCCATCTATTTGCAATGAAGTGATGGGACCAGATGACATGATCTTAGTTTTCTGAATGTTGAGCTTTAAGCCAACTTTTTCACTCTCCTCTTTCAATTTCATCAACAGGCTCTTTAGTTCTTCTTTGCTTTCTGCCACAAGGTTCACCTGCACATCTCAGGTTATTGATATTTCTCACAGCAGTCTTGATTCCAGCTTATGCTTCATCCAGTCCAACATTTCTCATGATGTACTCTGTATATAAGGTAAATAAGCAAGGTGACAATATACAGCCTTGATGTACTCCTTTCCTGATTTGGAACCAGTCTGTTGTTCCATGTCCAGTTCTAACTGTTGCTTCTTGGCCTGCATACAGACTTCTCAGGAGGAGGGTCAGATGGTCTGGTATTCCCATCTCTTTCAGAATTTTCCACAGTTTGTTGTGATCTGCACAGTCAAAGGCTTTGGCATAGTCAGTAAAGCAGAAATAGATGTTTTCCTGGAACTCTCTTGCTTTTCCAGTGATCCAATAAATGTTGGCAATTTGATCTCTGGTTCCTCCGCTTTTTCTAAAACCAGCTTGAACATCTGGAAGTTCACAGTTCACGTATTTCTGAAGCCTAGCTTGGAGAATTTTGAGCATCACTTTGCTTGCATGTGAGATGAGTGCAATTGTGCGGTCACTTTCAGTACATAACAAAACAGAGTGGGTTTTCATCAGGTCTTGCACATCAGGATGAGCAAGATGACTCCTGAAAGCTGGGCTCTAAGGATGTGATTCATTGTTAAATGTCTCTTCAATGTGGCAGCAACCCCCCTCCCCCATAAGACTAGAAAATGGAGGAACAAGAGGTAGAAGCAAAATCCTCCACCCTGTTTCTCAAGGATCTTGAACCCACCTGAAGAATAAAAGGACTTCCCTGGTGGCTCAATGGTAAAAATCTGCCTGCAGTGCAGGAGCACCATGTTTGATCCCTGGGTTGGGAAGATCTCCTGGAGAAGGGAATGGTTACCCACTCTACTGATTTAGGAGTAAACTAAGTAATTCTGAGCCAAATTATATGAGAATGAGGAGGCTGCCTTAAGGAAAGAAAATTGGGAATGTGGATTATAAATCTGGAATCAGTCATTAATTCTGTGGGTGATGTCATTTAAAGACCTTGGTGTTAGTTTCCAATTTTTGAAATGACTCAGGATAATGTTCCATACATGTTCCTATGAGGAACCTGTGTTCTTAATGTCAGTCGAGGGGCAAGGGAGCAATTCCCAAGATGGTGGAGGAATAAGATGGGAAGACCACTTTCTCCCCTACAAATTCATTGAAAGATCATTTGACTTCACCACAAAACAGCTTCTAAAGGCTGGTGGAGGATAACAGGCACAGGAAAGGCAGCCCAATCTCTTTGAATGGAGCTTTGATGCTCCTGTAAGAGGAGGACCAAAACCCAGAGGCAGAACACTCAACTCCAAAACTTTAGAACATCAGGAACTCCTGACTCCAAGGAACATTAATAGACAAGAGCCCTCCCAAAAGTCTCCATACCTACACTGAAACAAAGCTTCACCCAAGAGCCAACAAGTTCCAGTGCAAGGCATTCCACACTAATTCTCCAGCAAAACAGAACACAACACTGAACATTAAAAGACAGGGTGCCCAAAGCCTTAATAAACCACTGGACACCCAAAAACTCACTACTGGACACTCCATTGCATTCCAGAGAGAATAGATCCAGCTCCACTACCAGAACACAGACACAAGTTCCCACAACCAGCAAAGCTTGACAAGCCACTGGCCCAACCCCGCCCTCAGGGAGCAGATGCCACAGTTAAGAGGAACCATGAACTCCCAGTCTGCAGGAAGGGCACTTCAAACTAAACAATCTAAACAAGATGAAAAGGAAGAGAAATATTCAGCAGGGTAAGGAACATGATAAAAACCTATCAAACGAAACAAAAGAGGAGGAGATAGGGAGTCTACCTGAGAAAGAATTCAGAATAATGATAGTAAAGATGATCCAAAATCTTGAAAACACAAATGGAGTTACTGATAAATAGACTAGAGATAAAGACTGAGAAGATGCAACAAATGTTTAACAAGAACCTTGAAGAAATAAAGAAGAGTTAATCAATAATGAACAATGAAATAACTGAGATTAGAAACACTCTGGAGGGAACTAACAGTAGAAAAACTAAGGCAGAAGAGAGGATAAGTGAGGTAGAAGATAGAATGGTGTAATAAAAGAAGCATAGATGAAAAAAGAAAATATTAATAATAGAAATGAGGACAACCTCAGAGACCTCTGGGACAATGTTAAATGCCCCAACATTTGAATCATAGGAGTCCCAGAGAAGAAGATGAAAAGAAAGGGCATGAGAACATACCTGAGAGTCAAAAACTTTCCTAAAATGAGGAAGGAAATAGCCACCCAAATCCAAGAAACCCAGAGAGTCCCAAAGGATGTACCCAAGATGAAACAACCCAAAACACATATTAATAAAGCTAACAAAAATTAAACAGAAAGAGCAAATATTAAAAGCAGTAAGGGAAAAGCAACAAATTACAGACAAGAGGATCCCCATTAGGGTAAGAGCTGATCTTTCAATAGAAACTCTTCATGTCAGAAGGGAAAGGCAGGACATATTAAAGTGATGAAAGAGAAAAACCCACAACCAAGATTACTGTACCTAGCAAAGATCTTATTCAGATATGAAGGAGAAATAAAAAGCTTTACAGACAAGCAAAAGCTGAGAGAATTCAGCACCACCAAACCAGCTCTTCAACAAATGCCAAAGGAGCTTTCCTAGACAGGAAACTCAGAAAAAGTTTACAAAAGAACCCCAGAAAACAAAGTAAATGGTAATGGGATCCTACTTATCAATAATTACCTTAAATATAAATAGGTTAAATGCTCCAACCAAAAGACAAAGACTGGCCAAATGGACACAAACACAAAACCTGTATATATGCTGTCTACAAGAGACCTATCTCAAACCTAGGGACACATACAGACAAAGTGAGGGGCTGGAAAAAAATGTTTCATGCAAATAGAGACCAAAAGAAAACAGGTGTAGCAATACTTTTATCAGATAAAATAACTTTGAAATAAAGACTGTATTAAGAGACAAAGGACACTACCTAATGATCAAGAGATCAACCCAAGAAGAAGATATAACAATTACAAATATATATGTACCCCACATAGGAGCACCTCGATACGTAAGGCAAATGCTAACAAGTATGAAAGGGAAAATTAACAGTAACACAATCTCATTGGAAAAGACTCTCATGCTGGGAGGGATTGGGGGCAGGAGGAGAAGGGGATGACAGAGGATGAGTTGGCTGGATGGCATCACTTACTCGATGGACATGAGTCTGAGTGAACTCAGGGAGTTGGTGATGGACAGGGAGGCCTGGCATGCTGCCATTCATGGGGTTGCAAAGAGTCAGACATGACTGAGTGACTGAACTGAACTGAACAATTAATTGTGGGGGACTTTAACACTCAATTAACACTGATGGATATATGAACCAAACAGATAGTTAGCAAGGAAACACAAGTTTTTCAATGATACAATGGGCCAGTTAGACCTAATTAGTATCTACACAGCATTTCACCCCAAAACAGTGGATTTCACCTTTTTCTGAAGTGCATATGGAACATTCTCCAGGACAGATCACATCCTGGGCCACAAATCTAGCCTTGATAAATTTAAAAAAAAATGAAATCATTTCAAACATCTTTTCTGATTACAATGTGGTAAGATATCAACTATAGGAAAAAAAAAAAGAAAACTATAAAAACCATGTATGGAGGCTAAACAACATGCTTCTGAATAGCCAACAAATCATGGAGGAAATAAAAAAGGGAATAAAAATAGGCATAGAAACAAATAAAAAGGAAAACAGAACAACCCCAAACCTACGGGATTCAGTCAAATTAGTGCTAAGAGGAAGGTTCATAGCAATACAAGCCTACCTCAAGAAATAAGAGAAACTTAAAATAAACAACCTAACTTTACACCTAAAGCAACTAGAAAAAGAAGAACAGAAAAATCCCAAAGTTAATAGAAGGAAAGAAATCATAATAATCAGAGCAGAAATAAATGAAAAAGACATGAAGCAGACTATAGCAAAGATCAAGAAAATTAAAAGCTGGTTCTTTGAGAAGATAAGTAAAATAGACAAACTGTTAGCCAGACTAGGAAAAAGAGGAGAATCAAATCAATAAAATTAGAAATGAAAATGGAGAAATCGCAATAGACAACAGAGAAATACAAACGATCATAAGAAACCACCATGAGCAACTGTATCCCAATAAAATGGACAACTTGGAAGAAATGGACAAATACTTAGAAAAGTATAACCTTCCAAAATTGAGCCAGGAAGAAATAGAAAACCTTAATAGACCCATCACAAGCATGGAAATCAAAACTGCAATAAAAAATCTTTGAACAAAAGCCCAGGACTAGATGGCTTCACAGGTGAATTCTACTATTAGAGAAGTGCTAACACCTAACCTACTCAAACTCTTCCAGAAAATTGCAGAGGAAGGCAAACTCCCAAACTCATTCTATGAGGCCACCATCACACTGATACCAAAACCAGACAAAGATGCCACAAACAAACTCTAGGCCAATATCACTGATGAACAGAGATGCAAAAATCCTCAACAAAATTCTAGCAAGTGGAATTCAATAATGTATTAAAAAGATCATACATCATGATCAAATGGGCTTTATTCCAGGGATGCAAGGATTCTTCAATATTTGCAAATCAATCAATGTGATACACCATGTTAACAAATTGATAGATAAAAACATGATTATATCAAGATACAGAGAAAGCTTTTGACAAAATTTAACATCCATTTATGATAAAAACTCTCCAGAAAGCAGGCATAGAGGAACATACCTCAACATAATAAAAGCCATATTCAACAAACTCACAGCAAACATTATCCTCAGTGGCAAAAAAAAAAAAAAANAGAAAAATCCCAAAGTTAATAGAAGGAAAGAAATCATAATAATCAGAGCAGAAATAAATGAAAAAGACATGAAGCAGACTATAGCAAAGATCAAGAAAATTAAAAGCTGGTTCTTTGAGAAGATAAGTAAAATAGACAAACTGTTAGCCAGACTAGGAAAAAGAGGAGAATCAAATCAATAAAATTAGAAATGAAAATGGAGAAATCGCAATAGACAACAGAGAAATACAAACGATCATAAGAAACCACCATGAGCAACTGTATCCCAATAAAATGGACAACTTGGAAGAAATGGACAAATACTTAGAAAAGTATAACCTTCCAAAATTGAGCCAGGAAGAAATAGAAAACCTTAATAGACCCATCACAAGCATGGAAATCAAAACTGTAATAAAAAATCTTTGAACAAAAGCCCAGGACTAGATGGCTTCACAGGTGAATTCTACTATTAGAGAAGTGCTAACACCTAACCTACTCAAACTCTTCCAGAAAATTGCAGAGGAAGGCAAACTCCCAAACTCATTCTATGAGGCCACCATCACACTGATACCAAAACCAGACAAAGATGCCACAAACAAACTCTAGGCCAATATCACTGATGAACAGAGATGCAAAAATCCTCAACAAAATTCTAGCAAGTGGAATTCAATAATGTATTAAAAAGATCATACATCATGATCAAATGGGCTTTATTCCAGGGATGCAAGGATTCTTCAATATTTGCAAATCAATCAATGTGATACACCATGTTAACAAATTGATAGATAAAAACATGATTATATCAAGATACAGAGAAAGCTTTTGACAAAATTTAACATCCATTTATGATAAAAACTCTCCAGAAAGCAGGCATAGAGGAACATACCTCAACATAATAAAAGCCATATTCAACAAACTCACAGCAAACATTATCCTCAGTGGCAAAAAAAAAAAAAAGAAAGCAGTTTCTCTAAAATCAGAAACAAGGCAAGGATGCTCACTCTCACCATTACTATTCAACATAGTTTTGGAAGTCCTAGCCATAGCAATCAGAGAAGAAAAAAAATAAAAGAAATCAAGATTGGAAAAGAAGTAAAACTCTCACTGTTTGCAGATGACATGATCCTCTACATAGAAAACTCTAAAGATATCACCAGAAAATTATTAGAACTAATCAGTGAATATAGCAAAGTTTCAGGATATAAAATTAATACAAAGAAATCCCTTGCATTCCTATACACTAACAGTGAAAAAATAGAAAGAGAAATTAAGGAAACAATCCCATTCACCATTGCAATGAAAAGAATAAAATACTTAGGGATAAATTTATCTAAAGAAACAAAAAAAATATATATATAGAAAAATATAATACACTGATGAAAGAAATCAAAGATGACACAAATAAATGGAGAAATAAACCATGTTCATGAATTAGAAGAATCAGTATATTGAAAATGAGTATATTACCCAAAGCAATCTGTAGATTCAATGCAATCCCTATCAAGCTACCAATGGTATTTTTCACAGAACTATAAGAAATAATTTCACAATTTGTATAGAAACACAAAAAACTTCAAATAGACTAAGCAATAATGAGAAAGAATGGAACTGGAGGAATCAACCTTTCTGGCTTTAGACTATACTACAAAGCTACAGTCATCAAGACAATATGGTACTGGCACAAAAAAAGAAAAAACAGAAATATACAGCAATGGAACAAAATAGAAAGCCCAGAGATAAATCCACACACCCACAGACACCTCATCTTTGACAAAGGAGGCAAAGTATACAGTAGAGAAAAGACAATCTTTTTAACAAGTAGTGCTGGGAGAACTGGTCAACCACGTGTAAAAGAATGAAACTAGATCACTAACACCATACACAAAAATAAACTCAAATTGGATTAAAGACCTAAATGTAAGGCCAGAAACTATAAAACTCTTAGAGGAAAATATATGCAGAACACTCTGACATAAATCACAGCAAGATCCTCTATGAACCACCTCCCAGATTAATGAAAATAAACAATGGGACATAATTAAACTTAAAAGCTTTGCACAATGAAGAAAACTATAAACAAGGTGAAAAGGCGGCTATCAGAAAAGGAGAAAATAATAGCAAAGGAAACAACTGACAAAGAGTTAATCCAAAATGCATAAGCAGCTCATGCAGCTCAATGCCAGAAAAATGAACAACTCAATCAAAAAATGGGCCAAAGAACTAAACAGGCATTTCTTCAGAGAAGACATACTGATGTCTAAGAAACACATGAAAAGAAAATATGCTCATCATCATTCACTATTATCGAAATACATAACAAAACCACAGTGAGGTGTGGAGACTCCTTAAAAAACTGGAAATAGAACTGTCATACGACCCAGCAATCCCAGTGCTGGACATACACACCGAGGAAACTGGAATTGCAAGAGTGCCCAGTGTTCATCGCGGCACTGTTTACAATAGCTAGGACATGGAAACAACCTAGATGTCCATTGGCAGACGAATGGATAAGAAAGCTGTGGTACACATACACAATGAGATATTACTCAGCTTTAAAAAGGAATGCATTTGAGTCAGTTCTAATGAAGTGGATGAAACATGAGCCTATTGTACAAAGCGAGGTAAGTTGGAAAGAGAAACACCAATATAGCATATTAACATATATATATGGAATTTAGAAAGATGGTAGCAATGGTCCTATATGCAAGACAGCAAAAGAGACACAGATGTAAAGAACAGACTTTTGGACTATGTGGGGGAAGGCAAGAGTAGGATGATTTGAGAGAATAGCACTGAAACATGTATATTACCATATGAAAAATAGATGACAAACATTGTATGATTCCACTTATATGAGGCATCTAGAATAGTCAGACTCAGAGAGAGAAGTGGAATGGTGATGGCTGTGAGGGAGAGTAGTCTGGGGAGTTAGTGTTTAATGGTTGCAGAAGTTTGTTTGGGAAGATGAAAAGTTCTGGAGATGAATAGTGGTGATGTTTCCACAACCAGATGAATGTACTTAATGTCACTAAATGGTGCACTTAAAATGAGTTAAATGATAAATTTTATGTTGTATATATTTTATCATAGTTTTTAAACATCAATGATCAAAAGTAATTTTACCGAAGCTGTGGAAATGTAAATAAGTGACAAGTCATTTTACATATGATCTCTCCCACAAGATCAAAATTCAGCTGAAAAGAGCATGAAAATGTTGAACGGGCCATTTTAGGAGCAGCAGATATTCAGCCTTAGAGATCTCCTTGAGTCGTGCCCAAGCCCAGAATCCAGTAATAAACTACAACTATGAGCTGAGCAGCCATTCCATTTTTAACACCTTAATCTGATTCCTCCTCAGGACCAGGGATTAGGAGGTGGGCCTGAGCATGAACCACAAACACTGAGAGGGGCCTTTCAGAGCCACTTCGCAGCATCAGCTTTGCCCTAAGGAATCAGCCCACTCATAACTTGCAAAGAAGAAGTGTCTTATTTCTGTACCCCAGGAAGACTCCAGATGCAAGGCTATGCATGAAGAAATTTGTCTTTCCCGTGTTTCTGGAACTACTTCAGGTTATGTCCACAGTTTAATCCCAATAATTCTTGATTTGATACAGGGACAATCTTTTCAAGAATAATCAAGCTGGAAAATAAACACCTTGAGAGATGTTTACATTCACACATGCATATGTGCCAAGTCAGACTGGATTTTCCAAAAGCAACTTTCCAAAGTGTTAGTGGAAAGAGGAAGAAAAACAGGTGAACAGTAGCTCACCTGAGCAACAAAGAGCTAGCTTTGACTGAAGCCTAATTTAAGGTTTTCACTGTGCTGTGTTCGTGAAATTTCCTCTTTATGGGCACTGAGCATGATCCAGAAAGACAAACATCTAGCTGATTTATGGGGAAATCTGGGTATTTGTCTCCTAATAGTTGCTGCAACAGAATGAAAAAGATAATGATGACAAACCAGACCTCTGACTAGAGTTTACAGTCACTGTTGCCCTTTCCACATTACCCAGGAGGAAACTGGTTTAGATGCTGTCGCTAAACACAGTGAGATGCCAGGGCTCTGAGTTCACACAGCCCTGAGGTTAACAACACTTTGCTCAAGGGAAGATGAGAAGTCATCCTGCATTTTGCCAGGACAAGTACTCCCAAGAAACAGAAGCTCTAGGTAAGGAGCAACCAAGTAAAAGTGGGGATAATTTCAATTTAAATGTTTTACTTTTAGCTTTCAATGAGGACTTTTTAAAATAAAAACTATATATGTTTATGGTGTACAACATGATGTTTTGATATAAGTATACATTGGGAAATGATTACTGTAGTAAAACCAATTAACATATCCCTTACCACATGTTTTGTGTGTATGTGGAACAAAAACACTTAAAGATCTAATTTCAAGTATACACAGTTAAATAAAGATCTTTTTAAAGCAAATAGCCCATCCAAGATTTATGTCAATGTATGGCAAAATGAGTACAGTATTGTAAAGCAAAACAAACTAAAAAATAAAAATTTAATAAAAAAAATTAAAAAAAAAAAATAAAGCAAATAGCCCAAATAGGTATAGCAAAGAGGTATCCAGGATCAAGTTTATAAAGGCCCTTTTAATTACTGGCAGTGTATTTGTGTCAATTCCTTGGTAAAGACATCTGAAATCCTTACTCGTTTTATATCAGTTAAGATCAGAGTAAACCGTGGAATAATGTTATGGCATTTCTCAATATAAAGTCACTGAACACATCAACGTAGGTCTTATGAGAAATGCTATAATGCAGGGAAGGCCCTGGTGGTTCAGTGGTTAGGACTCAGGGCTTTTACTGCCTTGGGCCTGTGTTCAGTCCCTGGTTGGTGAACACATCCCACACTCCATTCAGTGCAGGAAAAAAAAAAAAAAGTCCTATAATCTTTATTACAGAAAAAAAGGAAATATTGTTTTAAGAAAGTAACTTCAATGAACAGCAACAAATGCTCTCCAAAATTACTAAAACCAGTGGAAAATTTCAAGCTTTGTCCCAAACATCCAACTATTTTCCCTAATACCATTAAAAGTAATCTTAACTGCAGAATACAGTGAATCTGTTTTTGGCATAGATTCCATTTATATGTATATATTTGAAAGTAAAAGTGTTAGTCACTTAGTCCTGTCCAACTCTTTGTGACACTATGGACTGTAGCCCACCAAACTCCTCCATCCACGGGATTTTCCAGGTAAGAATACTGGAGTGGCTTGCCATTTCCTTCTCCAGGGGATCTTTCTAACTCAGAGATTCAACCTGGGTCTGGTGCATTGCGGGCAGACTCTTTACCATTTGAGCCATGAGGGGAGCCCATATGTATTTTTAGTTAAAACAATTATATTGAATATGATTAAATGGGTAATTCAAAAATACGATCATAAACTTTCTCAAATACATTCTTGTTTCCTAGATTTAATTTTATAGATCCAATCACTAAAACTCATTTTTAAACATAAACTTGATGTAAATGAAGGTTTTCTTGATCAACAATAACAAAATTTTCATAAAAACCACTGAGATTTAGGCAGGGAAATCATTGAAAATCAACTAGATACTTTTGATACTTATTTTTAAATTATATTTCATTATAAATTTAGTGGGTATTATGCAACAGCCTGTAGATAAAATTTATCAAAGATGGCCTTGACTTGCTCTCAAATACTTTTTGTTATATATTGGTAAAGTTTGCTTAAATGACAACAAACTTGACGATGCAAACAGGAAGCTTCTCTAGTAAAGCATCAGTGATGCCAGTTACCAAACGCTCCCGATGCTTCAGAGGAGGTACACGGTGCGGTACCAAGTGGCACTTACCTTGCAGTAGATCATATGGGACACGGCCACTCTAAGCCTCATCCCCACACGCTGAAAATAATCGAAGTACAAGTGGTGCAGAATGGCCCACAGCAACACAGAGGCACTCAGCACTGCGGCGCAGATGTAGGCCTCATACAAAGAAACGTTGGGGTCTTCAAAGTAACTAATCATTTTCCCCAAAAGTAAGGGCAGAACTACTCTGGTGCATTCCTGAAAGAAAAAAGTCTCCATTAGAAATTCAAGTCATACCCATTTTTCTTAACACAAGCTTAACTTCTATTTTTGCTCATTAAAAAGCATTTTAACAAAATGCTAATCCATGGCTCACCTAAAAGAAACATGTACAGATCCACTATCTTCTATAAGACAAGCAGTTTTACCCTTAGGCAAGAATTTTATGTTTAAAGACAATAAAGCCTTAGCACATTGTGGTTGGCACCCTGTGGATACTCAATAAATATCACCACTAGTGCCTTAGAATGCATTTGGCAAGATGCCAAGTGACTCTTTGCCTAAGATGAATAAAGAAAAAGGTGGCAGAGAAGGGTAAGAAATTTGTTTCTCTATGAACAAGCCCTGCTCACAGCTGGCCCTTTCCCCGTTCTCTCATCGTCCCACCACAATAGAAAATCAAAACGGTTTATGTACAGGAAGCATGCTCTTGCCATCACCTTCTGCTTTAAGAGCCTTTTTGAACTGAGACATTGGCACAAGATCTTCCTTGTGAAAGTTGCTCAGTCGTATCTGACTCTTTGTGACCCCATGGACTATACAGTCCATGGAATTCTCCAGGCCAGAATATTGGAGTGGTACCTTTTCCCTTCTCTAAGGGATATTCCCAACCTAGGGATCAAACCCAGGTCTCCCACATTGCAGGCAGATTCTTTACCAGCTGAGCCACAAGGGAAGCCCAAGAATACTGGAGTGGGTAGCCTATCCCCTCTCCAGAGGATCTTCTCGATCCAGGAATCAACCTGGGGTCTCCTGCATTGTAAGTGGATTCTTTATCAACTGAGCTATATGGGAAGCCTAAGACATTGGCACAAACACATCCAATCTTTTCCACCCTAAACTGTACATGTCCAGAGATTAAGAGAATGGAGCCCAGCTTCAGTTGAAGCATCAAAAGGAAACCAGGCTGGGGAGGTTCCCAGGCTCTCAGCCCTAGGGAACACTGTGTTAATACATCTCTACCCTCTAGAAGCTAGGATGTTCCTTGGAGTCAAAAGTTAAACATGGCAGAAGCCAAGCTAAAAAAGAAAATAATGCCATCCATGGTTCTCCATCTAACAAACACTGCAGGAGCTGCTTTGGAAGAAATATTACAAATCATCTGTTTCCCAAGGCAAAAGTCAAATCTTAAACTAGCGAGTTGGGAGGCGTTGAGGCTTAACTCCTGAGTAAGACTTAGGGAAAGCAATTTTCTTTCCCAAAACTAAAGAAACATTGGACCATCCTGCCAAATAGCCACTCCATCCCACAACCTACCTCCTCCCTCTAGTCACCCCGCTAAAGGTTTCCTTCTCCCCTATTAAGGAAAATCAAACACTCAACATGAATCCAAGTCACCAAAAGTAAACACCTCCACCCTCAACATCATTTCTTCCACAGACTTCTCAAAAGACAAAAAGTCAAAAGTTTGGAAAAATTTCAGGAACTTGAATTTCAAAAAAAGATTTTCCTTTTAAGCAGTACTTTAAAAAAAATTAGTACAGAAAGTCAAGGTGGCTCACATACAGAAGACAAAGCTGGGCTATTTCTAACAGTCAGGAGAGTAGGACATAACCCCCACCACTCCTCACCTCTCAGGGGAAGGGACTGGGCAAACTCACACTGGCTCTTTGAGGTCACCCCACTTACACACCAGCATGTGGAAGATTTATCTCTAAGAGGGATGTCCTGATGACCTGGGGAGATCTGTGGGTCCCTATGGAGGCATATACAGGGGCCAGGCATGCTGGGGACTTGCTGGATATTCTATTTTAATTATTATTGGTTTTTCAAGAGCTGCACATCAACATCAGCCTGTCATTTGTTTTTCTGAGCATCATAATTCATTCTTTCACAGGACAGAGATTTTCATACTTCAAAAACCCAACCCCAAAAGCCTCACCTTGGACTGACATTGCCTGCCTCTTCCTTCTGGTGATGCCCGGACTGCCTGCACTGTGGGTGGTCACAGCACATGGCTTGGGAATCATGGATGATCTACAAGGTGTTCTGTGCACCAGAGGAATTAAAAGAGGGCTGGAGGTCATAAAGAAAATGTATTTGCATTTTAGAGCTTCCCAGGTGGCCCTAGTGATAAAGAACTCGCCTGCCAATGCAGGAGATGTAAGAGTTGCTGGATCAATTCCTGGGTCGGGAAGATCCCCTGGAGGAGGGCATGGCAACCCACTCTGGTATTCTTGCCTGGAGAATCCCATGGCCAGAGGATCCTGGTGGGCTAAGGTCCATAGGGCCTCAAAGAGTCAGACACGACTGAAGTGACTTAGCAGGCAGCACATTTGCATTTGACAGAATCCTGGGCTGAGTTTAGATCTTCTACCATCTCAAATATAATGACCAACAAGCAGCATAGACAGAACACAAAATGAGACACTGCTTCATAAAATCAGTTACTTAATTAACATTCATTCCATCCAACTTAGTAACTAGCTTTAATCATCTCAAATTCAAAACAGCACCTGAAGATCTTTAAAATGTAAAAAAAAACAAAAAACAAAAAGCTAAATCATTACTACCTTTGTAATAATAAATCATTTTTTGTAACTTCTCCAAACAGTAGATTATCAACAGCCAAGATTAGGCAAACAGGAGTATTTGTGTTGTATTTCAGGCTTCTTTTGGTGGACAGGAAAAATAAATTCAAGGTTCACCTCCCCTTGAGTTTTAATGGCCCTCAACTTCTGGAATATCACTGCATTAGAATGAAGAGTTCTGCCAGTTATAACCCTAATACCACAAAGTTAGAAGGAGTTTCATATGCCAGTCAGCATCCTTACCTGGGGAATCAGCCCACTGCCTATGTGTAAACCACGAAGACATTGGCTTAAACAGCATGAACAAGCAAGCTCCCTCCTGAGAGAAAGTCCAGTCCTGGCACTTCACAGCTGATTTATCTGCTCTCCACCCAGGGATGGTCTGGCCCCACCCAACTCTCACCCTAAGACCTAGGTCTGGGGTACACCCTCTGTGGGGGGAAATGTATTTGGAAAACAAGAGAACTGCTCCACACCCTAGTGATTGACCTGGGGTTCTCATTCTCGCTCAGCAAATGCACCTCCAGAATCACAGACATACTGGGTCTCAGCAAGCAACCAGAAGCACTTAGTAACAACATAGAGGACTCAACCTCTGCCCAGATCATCAGTTCCAACACAGTCAACATCCAAGACCCAACATCTTTTCACTGGTCCATGTCAGGGAGCCCATCTGGAGCAATGTCTTAAGAGTATGGATGGATTTAGAGTTAGCTCTCCGGGGCAGCCATAAACTCATCCACTGGAAACAGTAATGAGGGCAAGGTGGCTTCCTAAAGGGCTCCTGGTCCATCTGAACTCAACATGACACACTGCCAGTGTCAGAGTCCTAGCCACTTCCAGTATTAGGGGGATGTGGTTCAACCTGGACTCCACCCTCATTTATGATCCCTAATCTGACATCCTGTTCCAGGGAGTTCTTAGTATCCAATTTCTTATCCCTAGGCCACATTCAGGACACATGTGTCTGAGATCATGAAGACAACGCTCTCAAGATGAGCCTTCCTGATCATGGACAAACTTTCAATCATTGATATGATCAGGCTCATAAGTCAGAGCACCTGAGAGGGAACCTCAGTCTGTCCTTGACTCTTCATATGACCGCAGACACACTATGTAATCTATGTGAACAGAGTGTCCTCTCTTCTAAAATGGAAGTAACATAATATCTATGACTTAATTGAATTAGCCAAAGGATTTGGTGATATGACATGCAAAGTGCTTATAGCATTTTTGATACATAATATTTTTGGAGTACTTACTATTGTACTACTACATTATTAACCACACTATTAACAGTACTGCTGCCCCTGTCACCACCACTACTACTGAGTATGATCCTCTGTTACTGCCACTAGTACTTCTAGTACTACAGAGGATGAGCCCCCACATTTACCAAGTCCTCGACTCCCCACTTCTCTGCCATGACTGCCCAACAACCAGCCTCCTGAAAGAGGGGCTAGGGCTCTGCCAGTTGCACCTTATGCAGCCCCAGGCCTGGCCCTCCTAGATCCTTAGCAGGAAGCATGACTGGGGCTGGGAAACTGTGGAATCAACACTTCACCCTGCCACAAGGCACTGCAATGTCTGGGTGGTCAGAGCTCTCTTAAAGCACTCTCCCCCATATACGTGTCCCCAGCCTCTGGCACAACAGCGAATCCACCCATGTCATTAATGAGAATTCAACCTGCCAGGACCATCCAGTCATCAGTGTATTGACAGACTTTCTGGTTTCTTCAGTTGTGTGGTGTGGACTTCACCTACCCAGCTGCCTGCATGCTCTTCAGAAGAAAACAACCTTTAAATAAGAGCCACACCTTCCATCTGTAAACCACCTGGGCCATCACCTCACTCTCAATACAATGGAATGATGGCAACTCACCACCTTCTCCACCTAAAACATCCCTATATTCTGTCCCTCCTGTTTCCATATACTCACAGGCCACCTATGACCCTAAAGCAGCACTAAGGGATCACGAAGAGCACGAGCCACCCAGGGGGGTCTGCAGCAGACCTCCAGCAGGCTCAGCCAGGACAAGGGGCTGCCAGCACTGTGTGCCCAAGTGAACTCTCTCACTGTGGGACCTTGACCCAGGTTCTTCAGGGTCATGGAGGTCACTGAGCTCATGGCTTTCTACTCTGGTTTTCCCTGCACACCCCTTTCCCCACACTCTGCCAATCCCAGCTACCAAGACTGCCCCTTCAACCAGAAAACCACCCCCACAGCCAGGACAGAAACCAGCATGGAGGGTGAATGAATTCATGGTGAAGCTGGAGCTCCTCCACATGGAGGTTTTGGCTCACAGTGCCAGCCCTTGGGGAAGTGGGAAGCCCAGGGAAGGGTGTGCTCTTGGGAGTTCTGGGCAGCTCCAGCCCAGATGCAGGGTCCTGGGTTCTGTTCCCCTGGAAGAGGAGAGGCAATGATCCTATCTTAGGAAAGCATTTCTCATATGTGACCTGGTCAAATTAATTATTATTTGCTGAGTACCTATAATGAACTCCTTATTGCAAAATTCAGACTTAAATTGAAGAAAGATGGGAAAACCACTAGTCCATTCAGGTACAACTTGAGTCAAATCCCTTATGATTATACAGTGGAAGTAACAAATCAATTCAAGGGACTAGATCTGATAGACAAAGTACCTAAAGAAATATGCACAGAGGTTCGTAACATTGTACAGCAGGCAGGGATCAAGACCATCCCCAAGAAAAAGAAATGCAAAAGGGAAAAATTGTTGTCTGAGGAGGCCTTACAAATAGCTGAGAAAAGAAGAGAGCTAGTCAAAGGAGAAAAGGAAAGATATACCCATCTGAATGAAGAGTTCCAAAGAATAGCAAGGAGAGATAAGAAACCCTTCCTTATCAATCAATGCAAAGAGAGGAAAACAACAGAATGGTAAAGACTAGATATTTCTTCAAGAAAATTAGAGCTACCAAGAGAATTTCATGCAAAGATGGGCACAACAATGGAGAAGCAGAAGATATTAAGAAGAGATGGGAAGAATACACNGAGAGATAAGAAACCCTTCCTTATCAATCAATGCAAAGAGAGGAAAACAACAGAATGGTAAAGACTAGATATTTCTTCAAGAAAATTAGAGCTACCAAGAGAATTTCATGCAAAGATGGGCACAACAATGGAGAAGCAGAAGATATTAAGAAGAGATGGGAAGAATACACAGAAGAACTACACAAAAAAGATCTTCATGAGCCAGATAATCATGATGGTGTGACAGACTAGGATAGCCAGACATCCTAGAGTGCAAAGTAAAGTGATCCTTAGGAAGCATCACCATGAACAAAGCTAGTGGAGGTGATGGAATTCCATTTGAGCTATTTCAAGTCCTAAATGATGATTCTGTGAAAGTGTTGTACTCAATGTGTCAGCAAATTTTCAAAACTCAGCAGAGGCCACAGGACTGGAAAAAATCAGCTTTCATTCCAATCCCAAAAAAGGCAATGCCAAAGAAGGTTCAAACTACTGCACAATTGCATTCATCTTGCACTCTAGCAAAGTAATGCTCAAAATTCTCCAAGTGTGGCTTCAATAGTATGTGAATGGAGAATTTCCAGAAGTTCAAGCTGGATTTAGAAAAGGAAGAGGAACCAGAGATCAAATTGCCACCATCCATCAGATCATAGAAAAAGCAATAGAATTCCAGAAAAAAAANCTGGATGGCATCACTGACTTGATGGACGTGAGTCTGAGTGAACTCTGGGAGATGGTGATGGACAGGGAGGCCTGGCGTGCTGCGATTCATGGGGTCGCAGAGAGTCGGACACGACTGAGCGACTGAACTGAACTGAACTGTCTAGCTCTATATCCTGAAAGACCCTGGAAGCAATGACATACTAGTAGCAAAGAACACTCCTGACCCAGATCTCAAAGTTATTTTTTTAAATGTACACAATTATTTTTTTCTTGTGGTGAGAACTTTTAAGGTCAATGCTCAGCAGCTTTCACATATGCAGTAAAGCACTATACTGTGGTCACTCTATCAGACATTACATTCCCTTGACTTACTTATTTTAGGGAAGTGTGTCCCTTTGGCCCCCTCCACCCAGATCCTGACTTATTAATATCTTTCTTCTCTAAAAGGAACCAGGGTTCCTTGAGGAAGTGGCTGGTTCCAAGGTTGGGGCAGTGTGTTTTAGCACCTGATAATCACCTTTTTAAATTGCAATATAAATGCCTGACATTAAGCTTTGGAGACATACACCTCAAAGCTATCCATCTCCAATGAACATGAGTCAGTTACACAACTAGATAAAGAGCCAGACCGCCCCACCCATGAAGCTCCCTTTTTCAGAAAGTTCTGGTTGACCTGATAACAGGCCATCTCACTGACTGCTTGCTTCTCCCTTCCCGCTCTTTAATTCCCGCTCTTATTTTTTAAATTCACCAATAGAGTGAACCTGCTAAATCCTAGCACACCCCACCCTCAGTCCCCAAAAGGCAGGACACCAGGTCCAAGCTCTTTCACTCACTAGTTTTCACAGTCTCTTTCTCTCTCTCTTTCTGCCTAGGACCTCGTTATGTAGCTCCAGGCATGCCTTGTACTCCTCAGGTCATGTGAGTGATACACCTTGGCATTTGAAAGTTCCCTGAAGGTTGTTGCTGAGTTGTGTCTCACAATCCTACGAACCACAAGGACCAGTCCAACCACAACACTGGCTCCAGAAGGGGAATGCCTGTAGGGACTGCTGTAATTAGTACAGGCCAAGATGAGCAGAGCCCCAGGCATTCCCACCAACCACATCACTGTCTACAGGCTGAGNGCTGAGTTGTGTCTCACAATCCTACGAACCACAAGGACCAGTCCAACCACAACACTGGCTCCAGAAGGGGAATGCCTGTAGGGACTGCTGTAATTAGTACAGGCCAAGATGAGCAGAGCCCCAGGCATTCCCACCAACCACATCACTGTCTACAGGCTGAGACCAACAGGCAGAGAAAGTAGAAGATAGACCTGGGACAACTTGTGCCATAAAATAAGGAGGCACTCAAGAAGTCGAGTATGTGGAGGAGGACAGAGAAGCCAGCTTGCATGGCTCTTGCTAAACAAATCTGGGATTCTTTAGGCATCAAAATAAATGGCAAAGAATCACAACCCATTAAATAACAAAAGGATCCATGAATCCATACTGCTACATATACATGAGAGAAGGGAAAGCTCTTGCATTCAAGAATTCAAATAAATATAGAATGAACAATGGAGTTAGAAAATTGCCAATGGAAGCTAAACCAAGTGGTTGAAAGTTTGATGTGCAGCATGGTATTCATATAACCTCAAATTATCTTTCTGCAAATTACTTATTAACTATAAAATGAAATGGGCTTCCCTGGTGGCTCAGCTGGTAAAGAATCCGCCTGCAATGTGGGATACCTGGGTTCAGTCCCTAGGTTGGGAAGATACCCTGGAGGAGGGAACAGCTACCCACTCTGTTATTCTGACCTGGAGAATTCCATGGACTGTATAGTCCATGGGATCGCAAAGAGTTGGACATGACTGAGTGACTTTCACTTCACTTCATAAAATGAAAAACAGTAACTGTATAGAGGATTCCTCCAAACCTTATTCAAATTGATTATGTATTAGTTACATGTTAATAATATGCAGAAATAGCCCAAGGATTAACACTATTTCACTGGGTAAGGAAATTTCCAAAGCCAGACAATAATAATCCATGAGCAGAGATCATGTTTCTCTTATTTATTGCATTATTCCTAGTACAATATGGGTACAGAGGAGATGTTTAAGAATAATTTTTTAAGTAAATGAATGTCTATGAATTATTAAAGAAGGAATAAGAGAGACTGAATTTCAGATTTTGCTAACCCTGGTAACTTGGCACCTCTAAAGAACTCCAGTCCAGGATTCTGAAGACTGGACCCAAGCACTGAGGACCCAAGGCCTCAATTGTCCTCTATTCCAATTTTCCACTCCATGAGCATCACCATGACCCTTAACATCTGTTGCTCTGAATTTCCTTCTAAAACAAAAACATTTGTCTCTGTGCTTTAACCACTTAACATTTTATTTTTATTTTTTAAATTTAATAAATAAAAATAATAAACCGAATATAGACTGATGATTCATTTCCCACACGATAGCACACATGTTTCAGTGCCATTCTCCCAAACCTTCCCCCCCTCTCTCCCTCTCCCTCAAAGTCCAAAAGTCCACTCCATGCATCTGTGTCTCTTTTGCTGTCTCATATACAGGGTTATAGATTTGAAACACCTGCATCATTCATCCTACAGTTATTCCCTATAGGAAATACCCAGACAATTAGCAGCAGGACTTACTCTGAAAGACCCTCTTTAAAAGTCTGGGTGCAGATTTTTATAGTCAGTGTGGGCCACTGAAGATCAACTAGATGTCATAGCATAAAAACTACAATTTGGGGAACTTAATGGTTAATTTGAATTTGTAATTTGATTCGTGCACCAGAATTTTCTTTTGTTCAGACTGTTTATAGGCTGAATGAGCTAAATGTCATGACATTTGTAAGAAATGTCCTTCTTGGTCCCTTTTGGGAATGAGAGGCACTCCTTGGTCTTTATGAATGACAGGTTACCATTTTGCCTTATTGCTTAACTTCATGTAATGAAATAAAGCAGACAAAGCTTGAAAAAAAAAAAAAAAGGTTTCCTCGCAGAGGAAAAGATGCTTAACATCACAAATCCTTGTGTGTGCTAACTCGCTTCATTCGTGTTCATCTCTGTGTGACCCTATAGACTGTAGCCTACCACGCTCCTCTGTCCATGGGATTCTCCAGGCAAGAACACTGGAGTGGGTTTCCATGCCATTCTCCAGGGCATCTTCCCGACCCCAGGGATCGAACCTGTATCTCTTATGTCTCTTGCATTGGCAGGCATGGTTTACTAGAGCCACCTGAATCCTTAGGGAAATGCAAATCAAAATCACAATCAGACACCACTTTACACATATTAGGAGGGGTGAAGGAGGAGAAGGAGGAGGGAGAGTAGAAAGAGGAGGTGAAGGAAAGGAGGTGGGGGGGGACAAGCCGGGCAAGAGGAAGGAAGAAAGGAGAAGAGGGGAAGATGAGCAACAAAAGGTTTGGCAAGGATATGGAGAAATTGGAAGCCTTGCACACTGATGGTGGGGGTGTAAAACACTGCAGTCACAAAGGACAAACACTGGATGATTCCACTTTCATAAAGGTGCTGAGAGCAGTCAAATTCGGAAAGAAACAAGGAGACTCTGTGGTTCTCAGGGGCGGAGGGAAAGGGGAGTGGGGAATTAGTATTTGAGGACATACTGATGCAGGATGAAAAGAGTTCTGGAAACTGGAAATGTGAATGTACTTAACAACACTGAACCAAATGCTTAAAAATAATTCAGATGGTAACTTTTATGTTATGTGCACTTTATTACTATTTTTTTTAATTAAATGAGAAAAAAAATTCTACTCGATACACCTTAGGTGTGGAATCTTCCTGTGTTAGTCTAGATCACAGCTTTCTGGTTGTAAGAACTTGAACTAGCCACATAAGCTCTCAATACTGGCCTCTGACAAACAGGGGGAACATGTGGAGGTAACACTTCCAAAGCTGCTGACAGGGTCCTCCGAGAGGATCACTGATGCTCTGAACAAAGTCTTGTCAAACAAAGGGAAGCTGTCACCCCCGACAGTGCTCTCTAGTAATCCCGTGTGGTCCGCAGTAGAAAGCCTCTGATAACTTTGATAGATGAGATTACAACAATAGCAGAGCCCAACAGGAAGAAAAAAGACTCCTCTTCCTTCCTGGCAAGGACTCAGCCGATGAAAAGTCATGGACACTTTTTTTGACAGTCCTCCCAACTTCCTTTTCCCTTCTATAAAGACGTTCATCCCTTGCCCTTTGGGGACTTGCACATAGCTCACTCTGGTTGCAGGTATAGAACCACAATTCTTTGCTGATCCCGAAAAAAGCCATCTTTGCTACAGAAATATCTGATAGTCAAGGCAACAGAGGAAAGAGTCAACATGACCAGGGGACCCATGGACAACTCAGAAAGGCAAATTATCCACTTGACATATCTGAGCGGACACTAGCTAATACCTCTCAGGAGCACCAGATGCAGAACTATAAAGACCAAAGAGATCAAGTATAAACTATAGGCGATAAATTTGGATATGTTAGGCTTTTTATTTTGCCTTAAAAACATGGTAGTAAATTTGAATATACCTTTGGGATATTCTACATCTTTCTTGGGGCTGTAGTTATTGTATAAAGTTACCAAAACTCATCAAACGAAATGCTTAGGAAAGGGGAACAGATCAAGATCAGAGAAAGAGCCCTGGAGAGCTCACCCAGCCTTCATCAACAAGTGGATTTTCTGACTGTTAATGAAGAACAACAAGATTCATACAAGTAGTACTCTGAAAATGGTGCCAAGAATCCTGGTTTGATAATAAACATTTCTATGCTTTCACGGGTGAGTTATTGAGGACCTAACAGGACCAAGCTCTCTAAACCACCTCAGCACTCAGCCAGTTCATGTCCCCCTCATGTCACCAGTTTCTCTGACAAGAATCTCCAGAGAGTCTGTCTTAACACCAGTGACAGTTTCACGTCAGCACTCCCTTTGCAAGGGGGCAGTTCACTGACTGTGACGTGACCAGTGTCAGGATAGTAAGGATGTAACCACTCTATGAAGGGCCTACTGCTTCTGGTCCAAGGCTCTGCCCCACCCTTATCTCTGGGGACAGGTCCTGCACTCACCCCAACCTGCTGGCCTCTGGGACGAGGGTGGAGAGAAATGCAGAGCTCACCCCAGAGACTGCAGTGAGGACAGCAGGGATATCACCAGGGAGCGTCTCAATAGACTGGACACAGTTCATAAATTGTGCCACTGATTTCCAATAATGGGTAAAAGGAAGAATCATTCAATAAACTATGATGGGAAGAAGAGCTGTTTCAGAAAAAAGGATGAGGACTATCTTATATCAAATACTAAAAGAAATTTTAGCTGCCTTTATTCTTAGAAATGAAACAAAAATACTGAAATAAAATGTTTACAGAGAGGTAGATGATGCTGGAATTTAAAAAAGGTTAAAAAGCAACAGGAGAAAACAACATAAATAATGATAGCTCTAAAGTAAAGGACAAATGAAAATCTGTAAAAATATTATAAGCATTCTTGAAAATTATTTCAAAATATAAATTCCTGAGAAGGAAAAAATCTATTAATAGACAATTCAAAGAAACACAAATAAATGGTCAATAGATATAAATATTTCAAAAAAAAGTTCCATCTATATCGATCAATACATTAAAATTAAAATTGTTTCACTTTTTTTTAAACTTTAGACCTTGAAAAAATGTAATTCACATACTCAAAGTTGGCAATAAAATAGGCACACTAAGAGCTACTATGAGGGCAAACTGGCAGTTCCCTAGCGGTCCAGATATTAAGACTCAGCTTTCTCAGCCAAGAGCCTAGATTCTATTACTAGTCAGAAACTTATATTCCACATGCACTGCAGTGTGGCGAAAAACAGAAGAGGGCAAATTGATCTGGACACTGTGGAAAACAATTCAACCTTTCACCAGCTATTGTATTCCTGCTGCTGCTGCTGCTAAGTCACTTCAGTCATGTCCGACTCTGTGTGACCCCATGGACTGCAGCCCACCAGGCTCCTCTGTCCATAGGACTTTCAGGCAAGAGGACTGGAGTGGGGTGCCATTGCCTTCTCCAATTGTATTTCTAGGACTGTAGAAAAAGGAAAGATACACCAAAGTACATGTTCATGGATATGCATATCATAATTAGCAATAAACTACATTAAACTAAAGTACAAGATTGCATAAATGACAATTAAATACCATGCCCTGAACATAACTTAATGTCATAAATAAATGTTAAACAGAAAATTAAGAAGGAAGCAAGATTCAAAACTAGTTTTATAGAAAAGATGCATGCATGTGCACAGGTATACAAAAAGAGTTCTGGAGGAAAGATTAAGAGACAACCAAAATATCAGCAAATCTATATGGCAACAGAAATAAATCCTACTTTCTTGAGATCCAACTCCACCACTTACTAGCTGTGTGATACGGGCAATTTACTCAGCCTCTCTGCTTCAGTGCCTCTCTTCCTTCAGGTGTGAGGTAAGAGGTACTAGCTTCTTCCCCTCCAGCAGGAAAGCTGGAAACAGGTGGCTACCCAAAACAATGAGGAGTCTTCACTTTCCCATTTCCACACACACACACACACACACATATTGCAAATCTACAAATAGAACATGATGCCCGGAGAGTTGCCTGCCCTGCAGAAGTTAAGGAGACATGTGTCTATTTTGTTATTATTTACAGGTACTACCCCTACACTCCTACTTCTAGGCCTCTCTTGCCTTAAGGGCTGCCAAATGGCCAAGAAATGTAGCTACACACACTGAACACACTACCATGAAGATAAGCACAGTGGCTCCCTTCCCATGAGGATCCCCTATATCTTCCCCTTAAAAAAGGAAATGTCAGAATTTATGGGAGATATGAATGGGTTAGGGTCTAGAAACAAAAAAATCTAATTATCATCCAAGAGCAATTAAAACCCAAAGGTTCAGGCCCAGCTAGTTAGTAGTCCCAGTTACCAGAGGGAAAACTTTCTTACACCTCTCTGTGCTGTTTTTCATCTGTGTGTGTTTCCTCCCATCTCAGGTACCCCTGAGTGGTTTCAGGACCAAATGACTCCTAGGTAGAACCACCTGCATCAAGACCTTTCACCTCTTCTCCAAAGGCTAAAGATCCGGATAAGACCCCACAGCCTTCAGTGACCTTATCCCCCAAGTGGTCCTCAAAGGTGAAAGCAGAAATATTCACAACAGGGAAAGGGGCTGTGATCAAATGCACACTTTACTCCAAGGTATATATCCCAAGCAAAAGCAAAACATGTTCAAGAACAGGGTCTCTATTCATTAAACAAAAAACAATAGTTTTTTTTTTACATACATGAAATTTGTCACAACTAGGTACGAGGACATGCAGTGTGAGCCACACAGGAAGAGAGAGAGGGAGGGAAAGAAAGACATGGTCATAGACACAGGGACAGACAGAGCCCAGTGCAGCTGGAACCCAGGTGTCACCTAGGTTACATGGGAAATGGTGGGGGACATCACTGGAAGATGGCAAAGACACCTAATGGCAGGGCACTAACTAGGTAAAGGAAGCTGTTCATAAACTGCTTGCTTAGGCGGGGAAAGGGTGCAAATTAGTTTAGAACTAGAAATCCTGAGCTGTACTGGGGAAGCCCGCTAAACGTGGGATGCAGAGATCCAGTTCGTTATCCGTTTGGGTGGCGACTCCCCTGGGGGCAATCTGGGTTTTTAACCTCCCTGCCTCCTGCTCCCCGGGTTCCAGGATCCTGGAAGATGCTGGAGCAGCGAGACCAGGCTGGGAAATCCCGCGCTCCGGATACCAGGTTTCTGGGTCCCGCTCCTACGCCCAGGACTTCCCCTCACTCCTCATTCCTCAAGCCCAGGTGCAGGCGGGGACCACGCGGCCAGAGTGGGGAGGCTCCAACCAGCTGGCTGGGCGCCCGCAGACAATGCTCCGTCGCCCTGACTCTCCCCTTGGTCACTGAAAGGTGCCTGCAGCGGGCGGGTCACAGCTCAGACGGGGCGCTCACCTGAGAAACAGGAGGGAGCAGAAGTTCGAGTATAGCAGCGGGTTGGGATTCACCTCCGGGTACACCGAGTGCCTCTTGCCAGTGGCCACGGGCGAGGGCGCGGGGACCGGCGACGGCTCTGGCGGGGGCTCCGGCGTGGGCTCCGGCGTGGGCTCCGGCGTGGGCTCCGGCGTGGACTCCGGCGTGGGCTCCGGGGCTGGCGTGGGCTCCGAGGCCGGCGTGGACTGGGGCACGGGCGCCGCTTTGGCATGGGAGTTGCTCGGACTGCTCATGGTGGCGCCGACGGGGATGCTGGAGGCTCAACCACAGTGCCAGTCCGCTAGGCGGTACCCCAGAACCACCTGCTTCTGGAAACGGAGCGGCGGCTCTTGCCTGGTCCCAGCCTTCTGGATCACCCTCTAGGCGCCTCTGCCACCACCGCAGGGAGCCCTGAGTCAGGAGCGGTGTGGACAGTGGGACGAAGGGGTGGCCAGACAGGAGCCACACGCAGGTGCGCGGAGAGGATGCTGGCGCACGCAGCTGATGGAGGCGGGTAGGATGGTGCTGAGCTCGGAGTCCTGCACCAGGGCGCCCGCGTTCAGGCACCTGGCTGCAAACTCTGCCGAAGTGAGAGCTATGGGCCCAGGCTCCCACCCGGAAGGTGGAGAAAGGAGGTACCAACTCTATCAGCCTCATCTGCTCAGAAACGCCCGTCAGCTGTGGAGAGACCAGGAGAGAGCTGGCCGAAAGAGATAGCACCCCGCCTTCTGGGCACTCTGCCCTCATCAGGACCAAACAAGGGCGCTGTGAGAAGTTCTCCAACTGTAATGGAGCAGGTCCCTATGGGGCCTTCCTGGAATGGAGCACACCACCTCATGCCCGCTGCCTCTTCCCTTTTGTAGGAAAGCTTTAGTCTCCCAGCTCTCCTCTGAATTACAAGAAGTATCTCAATAATTGATGACTGGGGCTTCCTTGGTGGCTCAGTGGTAAAAAAATCTGCCTGCTAATGCAGAAGACAGAGGTAGGATCCCTGGTCGGGGAAGATCCTACATGCCTTGAAGAAACTAACCCTGGGGGCCACAACTCCTGAACCTGTGCTCTAGAATCTGGGAGCAGCAACTACTGAACCCACCTGCCACAGCTATTGAAACCTGCATGCTAGAGCCCATGCTCTACAACGAAAGAAGCCAGTGCAATGAGAAGTCTGCTCAACTGCAATCAAGAATAGCCCTCTGCTCGCTGCAATTAGAGAAAAGCCTGTGCAGCAGTGAAGACCCAGCATAGCCAAAAAGAAATAAAACGATTTTTTTAAAAGACTGAAAGAATGTGAACATGTAGTTTAAAAACAAAATTAAACACTAGATAAGCCATGCAACAGTCACAGAATCTATAGTTCCTCCCTGAAGGACATATTAATAGATAACAATATCAAATGTACATTCCTGAGTTATTCTATAGATACTAAAACCCCCACCAGATGGAAGAAGTTAACTGTATGATGGCCACAAGCAGGAAGCCCCCACACCAGCTAGAGCCTAAAGACTGATGATGTAAAACCCTGTGACACCACCCTGTTACCTCACCATCGATCAATCAGAAAATAATGCAACAGTTGATCACATACACTGGGCTTTCTCCTTCACCTTGCCTTTTAAAATGATCCCCTGAAGTCCATCAGAGAGTTCTGGTCTTTATAGCATGAGCTGTACTCTTTGCTTAATCCTTTCAATAAACCTTTCTCTGCTTCAAACTCCAACATTTTGGTTTGTTTGGGCTCACTTTACCTCAAGCACAGGAATTTGGGTTGGACAACACAACTGGTGCCTAAGCATCTGACTTCCACCAACAGCAGGATTTAGCACAGAGTATGTATGTAGAGCTGCAAGACCTAAGGAAAGGAAACAGATGATTAGAAGAGCTTGAACGATTTTAGAAGATGACTGAATGCTGTTATTGGAGATAGGCTTTTGGCATCTCACATGTTGATCTGTGCAGGAGACCTCTGTAAGCTTTTTGCTGCCCTCTTAGATTGGGAAAGGGGATTATGGGGGAGAAAAAGACTGCTTTATGATTTATTTAATCACGTGCTCAGGGCCTAGCAGAATAACAGTGGCATATGTTACAGAACACAGGTATGTGCATTTCTGGGGAACTTCCATCATTTTTAACTCTAACAATACCCCATTCAAGAAGGTATTGTTATCCCTATTTGACAAAAATGAGAAAGATGAGGCTCAAGGACAGCACTTCTCCAAAGTCATAGAATCAGTAAATGACAAATCCTCACCTGGACTCAAGTCCAAGTCTAGTGTGGTCTGTCTCACTGGTGGATGGTCACTGTGTGGGAAGGGTGCCTGGAGTGCACTGTTTGAATGAATTAATGATAGTAGGGCTGAATGAACAAAATCTTGGACTCCCACTCAGAAGTCTAGTTACTTGTGTGGCCATCTTCCCAGCTCAGCAGTTTCTCTTCCCTTCCACCCTAAAAGAAGGAAAGAAGTTTGTGGTGCTTATAATAGGATCACTTTATTATGCTCATGTACCTTGGCTAAAATGGTATGATTAATTAAGGCTTTTGGCTTCATTGGGAAGATCCACTGGAGTAGGAAATGGCAACCCACTCCAGTATTCTTGCCTGGAGAATCCCATGGAGAAAGGAGACTTTCCAGCTACAGTCCGTGGGTTCGCAAAGAGTTGGATATGACTGAGCAACTTAGCAAACACACAGTTATAAATTATAAATTATAAGTTATAAATAAGTTCTGGAGAACTGGTGTACAATAATGTGGTTACAGTTGACAATACTGAACTGTGTATATTGGGCTTTCTAAGAGAATAGATCTTGGATTTTTTTAACATAAAAAAGAAAAAAAAGAGGTTAATTTATGCAGTGGGGGCCACACTGATTAATTTGGTTGTGCTGAAAAGACCCTGACACTAGGAAAGATTAAAGGCAAAGGGAGCAAAGAGGGCAGTGGAGGATGAGATGGTTAGATAGCATCACCGATTCAATGGACATGAATTTGAGCAAACTCCAGTAGATAGTGCAGGACAGGAGAGCCTGGTGTGTTGTAGTCCATGGGGTCAAAAACTGTCGGACAGGACTTAGCAACTGAACAGGAACAACAATATGTGTATTAAGTCATCGGGGCTTTCCAGCTGGCACAGTGGTAAAGAATCTGCCTGTCAATGCAGGAGACTCAGGAAACATGGGCCCGATCTCTAAATGGCAGCTCAGTCCAGTATTTTTGCCTGGAGAATCCCACAGACAGAGGAGCCTGGTGGACTACAGTCCATAGCGTCAAAAGAGTCAGACATGATTCAGCACGCGTGCACTGTCAAGTCATCAGGTTTTACATTTTAAACATAAACTATTATTAATTGTCAGTTATGCCTCAATAAACCTGGAGGGGAAATAGCTTTTAAAGAAAGTGTTAATGTGTTTAAAATTTTTTTAATATGGCAAAATATTGACAATTTTATATTGATGGGCATGATAGGGGTTTATTATACTATTTTCTTGATGTTTCATGCATGTTTGAAATTTTCTGTCACACAAAGAAAATGATTAGAGCTGAAAATTATAATTTTTCAATTACCTACCTTTCTTGTGTTAGCTCTCTCTCAGATAAGGCAATCTACAATGTATGTAAGCAGACCTACCTGATTTACAGTTCTCTTTTACATTACCTACCTGTTCCAGCACTGTAAACACTCAGTTACTAGTTCTTCAAGGAGGAGGAACTGCTTGCTGAGGTTGGAAATTTGGTGACTTCCATGTCAGACTGCCACAGACTGTTCTCTTCAATCCCACAACAATCTCAGGATGGTAACTGTGTGTGTATGCTAAGTTGCTTCAGTCGTGTTAGACTCTTTGCAACCCTATGGACCATAGCTTGCCAGGCTCCTCTGTCCATGGGATTCTCTAGGCAAGAAGAATTGCATGGGCTGCCATTTCCTTCTCCAGGAGATCTTCCTGACCCAGAGGTGGAATCTGCATCTTTTACATCTCCTGGATTGGCATGCGGCATTGGTGCCACCCGGGAAGCTTAGTCATCTCCAAACGGCCAAATACACTCAGTCCCTTCAGTTTCTACTGTCTTTATATTTTGAAACTTCTTAGCATTCTTTTACGAACAATAGTGAATATAATATTTGTAAAACATACTGAAAATCAGTGTTGATTTGTACAAAGAAGGTTGGATATGAAGCCAGGGGACCAGAGCTCTAGATGCCTCACTTCTTACCTAAATTTTCTGACTAACAACTCAGGTCCACACAGAAAATACCTATCTGTGCTATGTCCTATAAGGTTAATAGGAGCCTCACAATTTGTGAATGCACTTTGTAAAATCTAAAAAGACAACATACAAAAAGTTGTTTTTTTAAAAAAAAATCATTCAACAAATATTTAGTGAATGCTTTATAGGTGCATGACCACTAAGCCAGGCATAGAACGTACAAACAAAGGCAGGATGTCATAAGGTCTCTATATGTATTTGTTTCTCGGTCTTAAATGGTTCAGTACTATAACTAAAAAGACATTAACAAGTGTTGAAGAGGATATGGAGAAACTACATTGCTGGCAGAAATGTAAAATGGTACAGCTACAAAGCTTCTGTATAAACCAGCAATTTTACTCCTATATATCTATGCAAGATAAATGAAACACATGTCCACATAAAAATGTACATACAAATTTCATAGCAGCACTATTCATAAAAGTAAATAATGAGTTGGAGTGGAGGGAATCAAGGGTACATCAACTGATAAATGAAACATGGTATTATATTCAGTGGGGTATTATCTGGCATTTTATAAAATAGATAGACATACTGGTGCAAGCTACAACATGGATAAACCTTGAAAATATGATGCTGAGTTAATGCAGCCAGCCATTGACTCAAGTGAGGATAATGAGACAGCATCTAAGGAGAGATTCAATCTTGCTGGACTTGATGATTTATTCCCAGATGAACTCCAGGGACACATGATGCAAATTGTAACTGTGTAAACCATAAGTTATTAATGGTTCACAGCACCTCCATCAAATAGTCAAAGCATAAAGTGTTAAATCTGCAGGAAGTATAAAAGCAGTACTAAACTAGTTCAGCTAAGATAGTGTTGGTCTTCAAGCACTTTTCTATCAAGACATATAGGACAAAAGGCATTCACAATCTACACGCTCCGGTCAGTATTCACAGTTCTGAATATAGTGGCAATCTCTTTGTCACTCCACCTTCTAGTACCAAAGAATGTTCAAGTTATTGCACAGTTACACTCATTTCACATAATAGCAAAGTAATGCTCAAAATTCTCCAAGCTGGACTTCAACAGTATGTTAATCAAGAACTTCCAGATGCTCAAGCTGGATTTAGAAAAGGCAGAGGAACCAGCGATCAAATTGCCAACACCCTTTGGATCATAGAAAAAGCAACGGAATTCCAGAAAAACAGCTACTTCTTCTTCATTGACTATGCTAAAGCCTTTGACTGTGTGGATCACAACAAACTGGAAAATTCTGAAAGAGATGGGAATACCAGCCCACCTTACCTGCTTCCTGAGAAACCTGTATGCAAGTCAAGAAGCAACAGTTAGAACCAGACATGGAACAATGGACGGGTTCCAAACTGGGAAAGGAGTACCTTAAGGCTGTATATTGTCACTCTGCTTATTTAACTTATATGCAGAGTACATCATGTGAAATGCCTGGCTGGATGAAGCATACCATGGAGTGAAAACTGCCAAGAGAAATATCAATAACCTCACATATGCAGATGACACCACCCTTATGGCAGAAAGTGAAGAGGAACTGAGGAGCCTCCTGATGAAAGTGAAAGAGAAGAGTGAAAAAGCTGGCTTAACACTCAACATTCAGAAAACAAAGATCAGGGTATCTGGTGCCATCACTTCATGGCAAATAGATGGGGAAACAATGGAGATGGTGACAGAATTTATTTTCTTGGGCTCCAAAATCACTGCAGATGGTGACTGAAGCCACAAATTTAAAAGATGCTTGCTCCTTGGAAGAAGAGTTATGATAAATCTAGTCAGCATATTAAAAAGCAGAGACATTATTTTGCCAACAAAGGTCCATCTAGTCAAAGCTAAGATTTTTCCAGTAGTCACGTATGGATATGAGAGTTGGACCATAAAGAAAGCTGAGCGTCGAAGAATTGATGCTTTTGAACTGTGGTACTGTGAAAGATTCTTGAAAGTCCCTTGGACTGCAAGGTGATCAAACTAGTCAATCCTAAAGGAAATAATCCTGAATGTTCTTTGGAAGGACTGATGCTGAAACTGAAGCTCCAATACTTTGGATACCTGATGGTAAGAACTGATTCATTGGAAAAGACACTGATGCTGGAAAAGATTGAAAGCAGGAGGAGAAAGGGACAACAGAGAATGAGATTATTGGATGGCATCACCAACTCAATAAGCATGAGTTTGAGCAAGCNTGAAGTTCCAATACTTTGGATACCTGATGGTAAGAACTGATTCATTGGAAAAGACCCTGATGCTGGAAAAGATTGAAAGCAGGAGGAGAAAGGGACAACAGAGAATGAGATTATTGGATGGCATCACCAACTCAATAAGCATGAGTTTGAGCAAGCGCCAGGAGATGATGAAGGACAGGGAAGCCTGGCCTGCTGCAGTCCACGGGATTGCAAAGAGTTGGACACAGTTGACTGACTGAATAACTTCTAGTAACATATCTTCCTCTCGAACCTCAGAAGTGGACACCCAAATTAAATCTAGCCAATCATAATATGCCATGTCTGTATCCAAAGATTTTGGGACAGATATAATCTCGTATCTGTTATAACAGATATAACTCTATGCCAGGCCAACTGGCATTCTTCCTTGAGAA
>SJYA01001679.1:0-10748 GCA_006410615.1 Neotragus moschatus | reverse complement strand
AGGAGAAGGGGATGACAGAGGGTGAGATGGCTGGATGGCATCACCGACTCGATGGACATGAGTTTGGGTAGACTCCAGGAGTTGGTGATGGGCAGGGAGGGCTGGCGTGCTGTGATTCATGGGGTCACAAAGAGTTGGACACGACTGAGTGACTGAACTGAACTGAATGAATGAAACCCTTGTAACATAAAAGAATATTCAACTTAATGCCTGAATGTTACCTAGGGAGCAGCTTCAGTTAGTCACAGAGCAAAAGCTGGTCCTAATTATTTCCGGTTCCATTGTAGGTCAGGGAAAAGGTGAACTGCCATGTCAGGAAAATATTAATCACTACTCTTGATACAATCTTGTCCCTCAGAGCACTGTATGTGATGTTTACTTACTCTCAGACAATATGTCTGTCAGATTTTCTGTTGTAAATGTAATTCTGTTAACCTGTACTTGTCTTAAATTTTCCCCAAAGCCATAAAATATGAATTATCTAAGAAACTCTATAGTACAACTTAGAAACATAACAGATTCTTCTTCCTTCTTAAAACCTATAAATCATAGGATCATTGAGATTCTAAAATGTTTGAGGGAAAGTTGAATTTGGAGACTGAATTAATAAATTCAGTAACTTGACTTTTGATCTGTTCCTTGGTCCACTCTCAGTATCACTGTTAGCTTCATTTCTGTGTTTGGAAATGATACCTGGCAGTGTGTTCATGATTGATTACACTTTGCCTGTGTACATCCCAGGTTCCCTCTCCTGTTCACCTGTCCCAGTCCTGGTCACTTCAGGACACCCTTTTGGGGTTGGATTTGATTGAGAGAGGCTGTTGTTGGGGGTTGGGGGATGGGGACATGGGAGTGAGCCAGCCCAGCTGAAGGGGGGCTTTATTTTCTTTCCCTCATTTCTTCTTCTATCCCAATTCCTAGAAATTACAGTCAGTAGGAGAGTATGTTAGGTACTATGCAGAATTTTAATTCACAGAAGAAATAGCAAGTGAAAATAAAGAACTAGGACTTCCCTGGTGGTGCAGTGGATAAAAAATTGCCTGCCAAGGCAGGAGGCGCTGGTTTAATCCCTGGTCTGGGAAGATTCCACATGCCACTGAGCAACTAAGCCCTGAACCACAACTACTGAGCCTACATGCCACAACTACTGAAGTCTTTGCTCAGCAACAATAGAAGCCCCCTCAGTGAGAAGCCCGTGCACTGCAACAGGGAGTAGCCCCAACTCATTGGAACTACAGACAGCTCGTGCAAAGCAATTAGGACCAGCACAGCCAAACATAAAGAAAATCAACATGAGGTAAATAGCACCCTAGACTTTCTGGTTAGAGTCTGAACATGGGCTTCATTTTTCATTTAGATGATTTTGTGATTGATTTGATCATTTTAGAGAGTCCTGAACAATAAAGTATTGTCTAGTTCTTGAGGTAGATTGATTTTGCTTTGTTATTGCTCACAGCTCTTATTTGGATGATACATTTTTACAGATGCTTAGTAGACCATGCTATAATGTGCAAAAATATTAGTTTACTACTTTTTCCCTTTTTTACATAATATTTTCTTAAAAACCACTCCTTTCACTCCCAGATTATCCCCTTCCCCTGCCAGCTTCCTAATTCCCCGTGACTCAGACAGTGGTGTCAGAGCCAGCAGCACCAGCCTCTCCTGGACCTTCTTAGAAATGCAGAGTCTCAGGCTCACCCAGACCTCTTGACTCAGATTCGTATCTGAACATAACCTCTTCCTTTCTCTCCCGTGGACAGTTTTTGATGAGTGATAACCTGTGATTCTCAAGAAATGTCCCTTGACATTTTGAAATTGAACGCAAGAATTCCCAAATCTCTGTTGCAACTGAGCAAGAGGCTCTAGACTGTTCTGTGTCCCTAGATTTACTCACTTTTACGGTCTATAAATTGCACTTTTACATTATAATCTAATTCTGTGTGATTCCACCGCATTATTTGTGTCTTTCCAGTGGGGTCTGTCTTCATTACAGGCAGTTTTCATCCTGCTGTCTGTCCTTCCCCAAACCAGCCTCCTGCAGGGACTGGAGGGATTTCCCAGACTCAGCCTTGCCTGGACCTGGAGTCAGAGACAGCCCCATGCAGCAGTGTATATTCAGCTGTTTCACCACCTGATGGGATAAAAAAATGAGTCCTGCTGCCCCAAGCAGGGCATGAGGTCTGTTTGGCCTGTTCCCCAGGTACCATGTGTCCCACTTATGCAGGTCTCTCTCTCAGTGTGGCTGTGGGTGCTGGGTCTTCCTGCTGACAGCTGGTCCACCTGCCCTCAGGTACCCTCTTCGCTCTCACTCACCACATGTATGCCTGTGTCCACGTCATGCTTTAACTCTCTGACCATAAGATCTCTATGGTAGGCCTGTTCCTTTAACTATAACCACACCTCTCCCCACTTTCTCTGTTCTGTCTACACAGAGGGGCATGATAAGGTGTCAGGCCATCCAGGGGATAAAGAGGCCCATCAGCAGATGGAAAAGAGGCCAACAGATGTGGATTTGAGTCCCATCCTGCTACTTATTGGCTCTGATATTCAGACAGACTAATTTATCTAAGCCTCAATCTTTCCTTATGCAAAATGGAAGTGAAAGGATGTAACCTGTAGGCCTGATGTACAGTTTAACATAAGACATGTAAAGCACCAAAAGTAAATGCAGGTACAGAAATGGTCATCATTTTCATCGGGTGTAAAGTGACCATAACCATTTACGCTGTGGAAGGTGGTGTCTGTCCCATGAGAATGAGGTGTTGGCCATTTGAAGTTGTATTTATGGCTATAGGATCCATCTGCTGTGTCTATCTCTGTCTGATTTATCTTATACCTAAATAATATGGTAATAGATTTCCCATAAATTTCTCTGGCTTGAGTTAAAAATCTCAGCTCCCAGTGGAAGTTTCTTTGTCTCAGGGAACCACAGGTAATACAAAGAAGAAAAAGTCAAACCCAATACAGATCCTGATGTCAACATATACAGTCTAGTTAAAGAAACAAGAAAATGGCGATATTAGCTTTGTAAACTAGAACGAGGTCACAATTTTTATAGATGTATATAAAAAATGACATAACATCTGTTGGAGTTGGAACAAACCCACATGAGACATGGAGAGCGTTTCCAAGGAATTAGACATGTGAGACAGACTTAGTGATGTGTGTTTAGGGTTTCAGCAGGTGGAAATGCGTGTGAAAGGCATTCCAGGAGGTGGGACCAGCATAAGCAAAAGTATGATCTGATACAGTAAATGAAGGCCTAGACATCTGCAAAGCATTCAGGAAAATGAACTACTAGGTGTGTAACACACATTTTTACATTCAGCCCTCACCACTACCTCGTGATGCCAAGGAAGCTGACTTGTGTATATGAAGGATGGAGAGGTTAGAGAGGATGGTTTTGTAGAATAGACATCCTGGAGTAGAGTACTGGGTGCTAAGCTGGAATTTAGGAGTTTAATCTGAGAAGTGAGAGCACATGGACCAGAGTGGGCAGGTCCAGGGGGGAGGGAGCCAAGAGCTGTTATGCCTCCAACAAGACATCCTGGGAAAGTGATTCCACTTCTTGGAATCAAATTGATGTCGATTAAAACAAAGCTATATCACTTGCACTTGTGAACATGCAGGGAAATGGGTGGGAGCAGAAAATGGTATTATACTTCTGGAGGGTAGGTTAGCAGTTTAACAGCTTCCTCTGAAAATGTTCATACCTTGTTGTTGTTCAGTCACCTAGTCATGCCTGACTCTTTGTGACCCCATGGACTGATACACACCAGGCTTTTCTGTCCCTCACCATCTCCTGCAGTTTGCCCAAGTTCATGTTTGTTGTATCAATGATGCCATCCAGCCATCTCATCCTTCGTCCCCTTATCCTCCTGCTTTCAGTCTTTCCCAGCATCAAGGTCTTTTCTAATGAATTGACTCTGTGTCAGATGGCCAAAGTATTGGAGCTCCAGCAGCATCCTTCCAATGAATATTCAGAATTGATTTCCTTTAGGATTGACTGGTTTGATCTCCTTGCTGTCTAACGAATTCATACTTTCTGTTCAAGGGGTTCATATTTGACTCTCAGCAGTTCCACATCTGAGAATTTATGTGAAGAAAATGATTTATATTGTTTGCAAATATTTAGCTTCAGGGATATTTAAGACAGAGTTATTTATAATAGCTGTTTGATGCTGCCTAAATAACAAGCAGGAGAGAATTTGTAAATAAATGATCACATGTACTATAATATTATGCAACCATTAATGTAAATTTTTATGAAATATGAAGTGAAAGCACATATAACAGTATGTTCACATTAATCCCATTTTGCTTAAATATATGAACTTGTGTCTTTAAGAACACATCCAAAAAAATACAACAACAGCAACAACAAAGAAACACATATAGAAGCCTAGAAAGTAAAAACATCATTTTAAGAATGTTTTTTTTTCAGAGTGCTGGGGCATAGCTAGTATTTATTTACTTTTCAAATTCATTTGCACTGATTATGATTAAGGAAAGAGTTTGTTTTATAAACACTGTGAGCCTGGAAAAGATGTAATAAGAGTAAGTGGGGAAGATAGATGAAGGGGTTGTTTTGTGTGGAGCATTGGGTGTTGATTATGTTGAGTTTGATGCATGAAGAGAGATCCAGGAGCAAGTGTGTAACAAGTTGTGTTATCATCAGAGAGCAGTCTGGTTGGAAAAACAGAAAGGGGCCACTGCAAGCAAATAACAGAAGATTTTCTTTAAGAGTCTTTATAATTGTATCTATTGATTTTTGGCTGGGCTGGGGCTCTGTTGCTGCTTGGGCTCCTCTCTAGTTACTGTGTGTGGGCTTCTCACTGTGATGTCTTCTTTTGTTAAGAGCATGGGCTTTAGGGTGAGAGGGCTTCAACAGTTGTGGCACATAGGCTCAATGGTTGTGGTTCATGGATTCTAGAGCGAGGCTCAATAGTTGTGGCACACGGGCTTAGTTGTTTTGCAGTGTGTGGGATTCTCCTGGACTAGGGATTGAACCCACCTCTCCTGCATTGGCAGGCAGTTTCTTTACCACTGAGCCATCAGGGAAGCCCCCAAGTGTCTTTAGATTGAAGAATGTAAGCTTACTGATACTGGTGACAATTGGTAAAACCCTTTGGTTACCCAGAAAAGACATTTAGACTATAGCTTTGATGACTGAACTCTAGGAATAATCAGAATCAGGTTTTCTTTGAGTTGTCTTTTTCTTTTTGGGGGGTTTGAGGCCATGCAGCATGTGGGATCTTAGTTCTCTGATCAGGGATCTAATCCATGCTTCCAGCAGTAGAAGCACAGACTCTTACCCCCTGGAATTCCAGGGAAGTCCTATGGTTTTTTTAGTTCTCTTCACTGGAGTTTGGAACTCATAGTCCTGTGGTCATGAGCAGTCCTTGGTACCCCTACATATCTCAGTCCATTTACCCAAAGTTTACAGATGTTCCCGTTTGCACAGATGGATCAGTTTCAGTGGCGCTGATAACATGGGAATATACACACATTTTCACAGATCAGTTCTCACCTATGTCCTGATGTGTGTTGATTTATGTATGAGAACACTCAGAAATATAGGCCCAACTGTTTTACTGTGCTTCACGGATAATGCTTTAAAAAAAAAAAAAAAGGACATTTATGACAACACTGCTCTGTGTCAGGCAAGTACACTGGCACCATTTCTCCTATAGCATTTGCTTACTTCGTGTCTCTGTCAGATTTTGATAATTCTCTCAGTATTTTAAAACGTTTTATTATTATTATATTTATTATCCTGATCTGTGATCAGTGGCTTTTAATGTTACTACCCTATAAATGCTTAAATGGTTAGTATTCATTTAACAATAAAGTATTTGAAGTTGAGGTATGTATACTTTTTATATATAATGCTATTGTACATCACTAGACTACAGTATAGTATAAACATAACTTTTATTTGCACAGAGAAACAAAACATTCATATAACTTGGTTTATTTTGATATTCAAAATACCTTTGAGGCTTCCCTGTACACAGAATGCATGAGCCACATAAATACATACTATGACCTGCCTGTATGCAGAGAATGGCCCATCTATATTATATGAATTAGGATTTAACATAAGGTACAAAATATCCTGAGAAGCCTGTATACGGATCAAGAAGCAACAGTTAGAACTGGACGTGGAGCAATGGACTGGTTCAAAATTGGAAAAGGAGTACCTCAAGGCTGCATATCATCACCTTGCTTATTCAACTTACATGCAGAGTACAGCATGCAAAATTCTGGGCTGGATGAAACACAAGCTGGAATCAAGACTTCCAGGAGAAATATCGGTAACCTCAGATAAGCAGATGATACCACCCGAATGGCAGAAAGCAAAGAGGAACTAAAGAGCATTTTGATAAAGGTGAAAGAGGAGAGTGAAAAAGCTGGCTTAAAACTCAACGTGCAAAAAACGAAGATCATCGCATCTGGTTCCATCACTTCATGTCAAATAGATGGGGAAACAATGGAAAGAGTGATTGACTTTATTTTCTTAGGCTCCAAAACTCACTGTGGATGGTGACTGCAGCGATGAAATTAGAAGACACTTGCTCCTTAGAAGAAAAGCTATGACAAACCTAGACAGAATATTAAAGCACAGGGACATTACTTTGCTGACAAACGTACGTATAGTCAAAGCTATGGTTTTCCAGTAGTCATGTATGGATGTAAGTGTTGAGTCATAAAGAAGGCTGGGCACTGAAGAATTGATATTTTTGAACTGGGGTGCTGGAGCAGACTCTTGAGAGTCCCTTGAATAGCAAGGAGATCAAACCAGTCAATCCTAAAGGCAATCAGTCCTGAATATTCATTGGAAGAACTGATGCTGAAGCTCCAATACTTTGGCCACCTGGCACAAAGAGCCAACTCATTGGAAAAGACCCTGATGCTGGGAAGTACTGAAGGCAGGAGGAGAAGGGGACGACAAAGGATGAAATGGTTGGGTGGCATCACTGGTTTAATGGACACGAGTTTGAGCAAACTCCAGGAGATAGTGAAGGACAGGGAAACCTGGCATGCTACTGTCCACGGGGTCGCAAAGAGTCAGACACTACTGAACAATATCAAAATATCTTATAGTCATTGCATTATCTTTATAATAAAGATAGTAAAAGATAAAATTAGCTGAACCCACTTTTCTTTAATCTCTATAAAGATAAATTCTTTTTTGAAGTGCCATGATTGATTTGACAAAGATGTGAAACTTCAGAGGTTTTCAAGTCAAGAAACATGAAAGATTTAGTTGTTCTTCATTTAAACCCATGAGTTTTAAAACGTTACTGATTTACAAATGATTCAAGCATATCATACACTCTCATCAATTCCAGATTTTACATAGAGATGAAATCATCTCTTGGAAAGTTTTCTTCAGAGAATTTGCAGTTGGGCTTCCTGGGTGGCTCAGACGGTAGAGAATCTGCTTGTAAGGTAGGAGACCCAGGTTCCATCCCTGAGTCAGGAAGATTCCCTGGAGTAGGAAATGGCAACCCATTCTAGTATTCTTTCCTGGAGAATTCCATGGACAGAGGAGCCTGGCAGGCCACAGTCCACGGGGTCGCAAAGAGTTGGACACAAATGATTGTCTAATGCTTTCTTTCACTTTAAAATTCATTGGTAAAAAACGCCAGTTTCTGCATATATATTTGAATGTGGTTTTATCCCCCACCAGCATTTTACCTAGGAAAAGGAAATGGCAACCCACTCCAGTATTCTTGCCTGGAGAATCCCATGGACAGGGAGTCTGGCTGGCGACAGTCCATGGGTTGCAAGAGTCAGACACAACTTAGCAACTAAACTACCAACCACCACCATTTTACCTGCATTGTATTGATTCTTTAACCTTACTGTTAGTGCATTTAATTTTCCCCTGCTTTGCTTTTAACAAATAGATGAATACTTGACGTGTTTTTCCAAGGTTCAATTTTAAGTATTAATGTATTAATAAAATGTCTTTTGAACTGCTCTGATGAAAGGTCCCATGTAAATATTGTCTGTTTTGTTGTTGATCTCATTATATATATTTTGTATACTGGCCTCTGTCTTTCAAGACTGAGGACTGCATTTTATATGTGAAGATGTTTTCTTTCAAGATAAAATATAATTAAGGTATTTAATATCAGGAAGTGATTTCATTTTTCTGCCGAAGAATAATTCCTCTTAAATAAATAACATACCCCTGAGAAAGTGAATACTTGTTTGTGTATAATCCTTCTGACTTGACTTGTTGATATCTCTGTAAAATTACCCATGTAATTCTCAAGGTCAAATTACACTGGGAGTAGGAATAAAACTAATTTAAAATTGACTTCTTATGGACCACTTAGGAGACTGCTGGGTTTTCACTACAGTCAGGTTACTTAAGTCATCTTCTTCCTTTATTTATGGATGTTAGTTACATACATGCACACAAACACACACATATATAACACATACACATATGTGTCTTCCCCTCCAANGTAATTCTCAAGGTCAAATTACACTGGGAGTAGGAATAAAACTAATTTAAAATTGACTTCTTATGGACCACTTAGGAGACTGCTGGGTTTTCACTACAGTCAGGTTACTTAAGTCATCTTCTTCCTTTATTTATGGATGTTAGTTACATACATGCACACAAACACACACATATATAACACATACACATATGTGTCTTCCCCTCCAATATACCATATAATGGATACTATGTGATAATTATAGAAAACAAACAATTTTCTGCATATTAAGCATTTAATCAGGGAAATCTGCATAGAAGGCATGAAAGTCACTACAGTTTATATTGTGTATTCTTGGGGTGATGGTGGTCTCATTCAGGGACATTTGTGAATTTCTGTCATTTTTGGTTGCCACAGTTTTGGGGGTTGCACCTGGTATCCGGTAGGTTCATGGCTACTGCTAATCATCCTACAATATACAGGACAGGCCCCCGACTCTCAACAGTGGATTATCTGGTCCAAAATGTCAGCAGGACCTTGATTGAGAAACTTATAGACTATTCTTTACATATAATAGAACTTTTAAAATTCATCTTCAACAATCAGGGTTCTCCTAGGTTTTGTGAATCCTGCTAATTCTTCATCCCCCTGGGTCTCTTTACAGGTTGGCATTGTGGGAAGAACAGGAGCTGGGAAAAGTTCCCTCATTGCTGCCCTTTTTAGATTGTCAGAACCTGAAGGTAGCATTTATATTGATGACATCTTGACAACCAGTATTGGGCTTCACGATTTAAGGAAGAAAATGTCAGTTGCACTTCAGGTATGCACAGCAGAGCACGCTCACATGTTCTTTTTATAAGGTGTGTAAAGTTTAAGTGCTTTTAATTTGATTGGTCTTTTCAAGTTAAGTGAATGAGTTGATCCTTTTTTTCCCAGTAGAGCATATTTTTAGCAGGAGGTATTTTCAACAAACACTTTCATTGGATACCAGGTTTTGTTTTGTTTTCATCTGTTAGTTTTGTGTGCATGTGATAACTTACTGAGATAGATTTCTGAACTCAGACTTCCTCAGTTTCCACAATGTTATCCAATGATAATCGCATAATTCTGAGAACAGAAGGATAAATGGTTTGCTTAGCACTGGAGAATTTCCTATAGGGAAACATGAATTTTATTAATAAGTGTCTTACAGATATAATTTTGCTCTAGGAAATGAGGACATCTTTTAAAAAATGATATCTCCTTGGAGAACTTTCTGTGAAATTGTAGGGCTTAGAGAATTATAGGATATATAGATGCTCTGGGGAGACTGACAATTTAGCCATTAATGAATAATTTTCACCAGGGAGGCAGTATAGAATAGTGAGGAAGAGCAGGGGACTCAGAATTCTGTCTCTATGTATCTTGGTTTTCTCTGTCTTACAAGGCAGATAACAGGATCAACTCCTCAATCTGTTGTGAGGACAAAATAGGTCAGTGAGTGTGAGGTACTTTATGTAGACTCGTATGTGCCTGCTGTGATGGTGGAGTGTTGAGTTGGCTGTCTCTTCCTGGGCTCTGATTCTGTTCTCTTTACTTCTTCTTCATAAAGTAGTATAACTTTCAGGGAAAGTTTTGGAGACTGGATTATATGGATGGGTAGACACTCCTGTCTTTCCTTGTGGTTCATTCATTGAACATAATTCCATGATATTTACTGAGAAATTATATCCTCCAGGTATATAGTCAAAGGCATCCTAGTCCCTGTGTCCTCATCTATCATTCTGCACTCTGGTTTGACAGACTTGCTTATTAAAAAAAAAAATTGAGTTTTTAATTTATATATTTAGTAATCATTTGCCCATCAAAAGAAGATCAGAAAAATACCCTCTTGAGATGAGAAACAGACAGGAAAGGAGAGACAGTGAGCCAGGCAAATGTGCTTCCTGGAATGTGAGTGCAGTGTGTCCTGAAATACCTGTTTATCAGGAAGTATGTAAAACATGGCACCCAAAGGAAGGCGAATGTGGACTTGGGTACAACTGTTGCTACCTACCTGTGACCTCAAAAATACATGGAATTACTCTAAGTAATTTTAAAACCAAGATATTCTTTTCAGACTCTAGTGAAATGCAAACTCACACCCCTTAACATGTCTGCTATCAAAGAAAAGAGAGAGAAAAATGAAAATCGTAAGTATTGGCAAGGATGTAGAGAAATCAGAATCCTTGGTCATTGCTGATCAGTTCAGTTCAGTTCAGTTCAGTCGCTCAGTCATGTCCAACTCTTTGCGACCCCATGAATCACAGC
>SJYA01001677.1:147166-181396 GCA_006410615.1 Neotragus moschatus | reverse complement strand
CTGAACTAGTCTTCATGTCCTTTCATAGTCACAAAGGGCTAATCCTGAGGGCACTTGAGTCACCAATGGCGGCCGTGGTGGGACCACCAAGGACTGTATCAGTCCCTCCTCAGCAAACACAGAATGTACTGACTGCATTTTTATGAAGTGAAAATGCCCAAGAAAAAGAACATGTGAAGGAGGTGTCCTCAGTCCTTTCTTTCCAGGGAGGGGAGTTCAAAAGAACAGGTCACTGCATCTGGATATTGAGAACAAAGCCTGAGACTCAGTGTAATAGATTATGGGTCACTTGCTTTTACAGCCTTTACTTAGCACCACTGACCCTTGTGTTTCATTGTGTGGAGATGTCAGGGAAAGTGTGGAGAGAGTATCCCAGCCTCTCCCACTGAACAATGCCTTTGTTATTTTGAAATCTCTGTGGGTGTTGATCCCTTTCCCAACTCATTCCTCAAATTCCCCATGGGGATGTTTATTTTTAATATATATTTAATGCTAGTACTTTGTGGATGNTCAGGGAAAGTGTGGAGAGAGTATCCCAGCCTCTCCCACTGAACAATGCCTTTGTTATTTTGAAATCTCTGTGGGTGTTGATCCCTTTCCCAACTCATTCCTCAAATTCCCCATGGGGATGTTTATTTTTAATATATATTTAATGCTAGTACTTTGTGGATGTTTTCTTCCTGTCAGTGGCTTGCCATTTATATCCTTAGTGGAGATCAAGATTTAATTTTGATGAAGTCTAATGTTTACCTTTTTTTTTTTCCCTTTCATCACTGATGTTTTTGTATCCTAAGAAATCTTTGCATATCCTTAGGAGTGTGAAGATACTTTTCTGTGTTCTACCTTTTTATTTTTTTTTCTCTTGGCTCATTTCATTTCTCCCCAACAATGAATTTTCATGAGTTTCTTGGACAATTAAGGTAGATATTGATGTATCTTGCACTAATTTTTATATGTGAAAGAGTAATTAGTGGTTGAGTTTTATTTTTTCCAATTATTCTGGACACATTTGTTAAAGATTTTTATGCATTGAATTAAGGAAATCCGCATCTGTATAATTTATTTTGTTCCTCAGTAGTTGCAGTTTATGCCAATATTTTGAACTTTATACCAATACTTCATTCTTAGTTACAGTACATTTTAATAAGAGATGAAACCCGTAGTTTAAATTGTCTAACTTTGTGCTTCTTTGTCAAGTTTGCTTTGATCATTCTGGATTCTTTACTTTTATATGTCAATTTTAGAAATCTTTCAATTTGTTTTTAAATAAAAGCCTGAAAACTTTATTAATGTTTCCTTTTAGCTATAGAATATTCGAGAAGTCTGAGTCTTGACAATGTTGAATCTGCAATTACTAATATTTGTCTCTCTCTGCTTATTTCAGTCTTCTTTAATTTTAGAAATATTTTGTAATTTTTAGTATAGACATCTTACATTTCTCTGGTTAAATTTATTCATGCATATTTGTCTTTCATAGTATTATTGGATTTTTAAAAATTATTTATTCATTTATTTTGGATGCACTGGGCCTTCTTTGCTATGTATGGGCTTTCTCTAGTTGTGGTGAGGGGGAGTGACTAGGTGCTGTGGATGAACTTCTCATTTAGCTTTTCCTGTTGCAGAGCATGGGCTCTAGGGTGCATGAGTTTCAGTAGTTGTGGCACACGGGCTCAGTAGGTGCAGCAGTCTGGTTCTAGAGCCTGGGCTCAGTGACTGTGGCACATGGGCTTAGCTGCTCTGCACATGTGGAGTCTTCCCAAACCAGGGTTTGATCCCATGTTCCCTGAATTGGCAGGTGGATTCTTAACCAGTTGGGTCACTAGGGAAGTCTTGTTTCTGATACCATTATTCACTTGCTTGTTGCTAGTCTATAGAAATATAGTTGATTTATTTGTGAATTAACTTTGCATTGCCTGGAGTCAATAGTGGTATGTTTTTTATTTTTTTTAATTCTATAGGATTTTGTCCATATGCAATCATGTCAGCTGTAAATAATGGCAGTTTTGTATCTTTATGTCCAATATCTATGACTTGTATTTCCTTTTCTTGACTTGTTGTAGCTAGAGTTTCCAGTTAGTGTTAGAATTGGTTAGATAAGATAATCTTGTATTCTTAGGGCAAAATCTTTCAGTAATTTTTCATTACAAATAATATTAATTGCAATTTTTTAGGTAGGTATCTGTTATCAGATTGAAAATGTTTATTTTAATTTCTCAATTACCAAGAATTTTACTTTTTTAAAAAATGAAGAATAGGTATTGAATTTTAGCAAATATTTCTTCTACATCTCTTCAGCTGGTCATACAGTTATTTATCTTTACTCTTTTAATGTGAATTATGCTGATTGGTATTTGAAAGTTAAACTTAACATTCCTGGAATAGAGTTTACTTGGTCATAATGTAGCATCTTTTTTCTGTATTGCTGTATGTAGTTTGTCAAGAATTTTTGTACCTGTTGTTTGTGAAGGATATTGGTCTATAATTTGCTTTACTTAAAATATTTTGTCAGCTTTTGTTATCAGAAGTATGTCAGTCAGTTCAGTTGCTCAGTCATTTCCAACTCTTTGTGACCCCATGGACTGCAGCACGCCAGGCTTCCCTGTCCATCACCAACTCTCGGAGCTTGCTCAAACTCATGTCCATCGAGTCTGTGATGCCATCCAACCATCTCGTCCTCTGTCATCCCCTTTTACTCCTGCCTTCAATCTTTTCCAGCATCAGAGTCTTTTCCAAAGAGTCAGCTTTTTGCATCAGAAGGCCAAAGTATTGTAGTTTCAGCTTCAGCATCAGTCCTTCCATTGAATATTCAGGACTGATTTCCTTTAGGATGGACTGGTTGGATCTCCTTGTAGTCCAAGGGACTACTTCTCCAACACCACAGTTCAAAAGCATTAATTCTTATGTATCCTCATGAGAATACATGGGAAATATTTCCATTTTTAATGGTCAATTTAATGTCAGCTTGACCAGACTACATTCCTCAGTTATTCAGTCAAAAAGTGATCTGTGTGTTGCTCTGTAGGTATTTTGTAGATGTGATTGAAGTCCGTAATTAGTTGATTTAAGTAGGGACAAAGCCTCCCTGAAGTAAAAAGAAATTCTGCTTGTAGAGAACGGTATCAGCTCCTGCCCAAGGGTTCCAGCCTGTCCTTTGTAACAGGTGACCCTGAGTATTTTGGACTTGCCCAGTCAAGTTAGATTGTGGACTATTACCTTTTTTATATTGCTAGATTCAGTTCATTGGTATGTCATTTAATATTCCAAGACAGTTTGGTTTGCAATTTTTCTTTCTTTTAATGTCTTTATCTGGTTTTTCTATCATGATAATGCTGGACCCTGGAAAAGTACTGGGAAAAGTTTGGTAAAACTTTTCTGCACAGTGTTTTTGTGAAGCCCTCTGGACTTACAGTCATTTCTTTGAGAAATTTAAAAATTATGTATTCAGTGAATTCCCTGGTAGTCCAGTGGTCATGACTCGGTGCTTTCACTGCTGTGGGCCTGGGTTCAATTGCTGGTAGGAAAACTAAGATCCCACAAGCTGCACGGAATGGCCAAAACAATAAAATAAAGTAAAATTTTTAAAAAAGTATTCCAATTCTTAATATGCAGTTATTATGATTTCCTATATCATTATGTTAGTTTTGTATGTCATTTTTTTAAGACATTTGTCCTTTACATTAAAATTTGAAAGTTTATCTTTACAATGTTTATTGTAGTCTCATTGTAATGCTTATGGTATTTTTTGTATTAAAATGAAAGCTAAAGCGTTGGTTCCTCAGTCATGTCTGATTCTTTGTAACCCCATGGACTGTAACCTGTCATGCTCCTCCGCCCATGGGATTCTCCAGGCAAGAATACTGGTATAGGTTGGTATTTCCTTTTTCAGGAGATCTTCCCAATCCAGGGATCAAATGTGGATCTCCCCTATTGCAAGCAGATTCTTTATCATCTAAGCCACCAGGGAAGCCCAGTCATTTATGTTATCCTCTTTTAATTCATGTGAATTATAAATTTTCTCTCTTTTTTTTTTTTTCTTTTGCATCTTGTGGTGATTTCAAAGAACCATGCTTTGTGTTTGTTGATTTTTCTGCTTAGCAGTTAGTTTTGTTTTTCATTCAGGTCTTTTGTCATTTAGTTGCTCAGTTGTACCTGACTTTTTGTGATCTCATGGATAAAGGAGCCTGGTGGGCTGCACTCCATGGGGTTGCAACTGAGCGACTTCACTTTCACTTTTCACTTTCATACTTTGGAGAAGGAAATAGCAACCCACTCCAGTGTTCTTGCCTGGAGAATCCCAGGGACGGCAGAGCCTGGTGGGCTGCCGTCTATGGGGTCGCAAAGAGTCGGACACGACTGAAGTGACTTAGCAGCAGCAGCAGCATGGACTGCAGCCCGCCAGGCTTGCCTGTCCTTCACTATCTCCCAGAGTTTGTTCAAACTCATGTCCATTGAGTTGATGATGCCATCCAACCATCTCATCCTCAGTTGCTCCCTTCTCCTCCTGCCCTCAGTATTTCCCAGCATCAGGGTCTTTTCCAGTGAGTCAGCGCTTCACATCAGGTGGCCAAAGTATTGGAGCTTCAGCATCCAATCTTTCCAGTGAATAATCACCATTGATTTCCTTTGGGATTGACTGGTTGGCTCTCCTTGCTGTACCAGGGACTCTCAAGAGTCTTTTTTTTTTTTTTTTTTCTATTTTCATTCTTCTACATACTTTAATATGCTGTTTTTTTCTTTTATTTATAAGATGGATTTCAAAGCCCTTGATTTTAGCTTTTTAAAAGACTTTTTTCTTTTTTAGAAATTATTTTAATTTTATTGGGGTATGGTTGATTTACAATGTTGTTTGTTTCAGATGTACAGCAAAGTGATTTAGTTATACATGTACATATATTCATTCTTTTTTAGATTCTTTTCTCATATAGGTTATCACAGAATATTAAATAGATTTACCTGTGATATACTTTTATAGTGCTCTTCTTTTTAAGGTGTACCTTGATAAATTATAAAATAAGACGACTCCACACTTAAAATTTTATAATAACGTTGAACCCTGACAAAAGTGGAAAGAAAACTATTGATCAACGAGATACACTAAACATGAAGGAAGAAATACACCATGTTTCCCTAAAGCTTCCTGTTGTGGTGGTTAGCAAACTGTGAACCAAACCCCACCATTCACTCATCAGTGGAATGAGCTATGACTCTAAGTTGGGAGTGAATTGAAGGATACCCAGGTCCCAGAGCTTATGCGGTTGTGAAAAGACCCAAGGCAGTCAAATGAGGGATGAAGAATGTGATTAATATATCCCAAGCAAAGGCCAGGTTTAGAAAAGCTTAATCTTAGGGTTTGTACGTGGGTGTGTACGCTTGTTAGTCACTCAGTGGTGTCCAATTCTTTGCAATCTCATGGCCTAAACTGACAGCCTCCTCTGTCCATGGAATTCTCCAGGCAAGAATAATGGAGTGGTGTGCCATTCTCTTTTCTAGGGGATCTTCCCAACCCAGGGATTTTCTCTGAACTTTTCTGAATTGTGAAAAATCACCACTTTCTCTCAAGTGAAAGAATTTGTCTCAGAATTTTTAAATTTGTTTCTGTGGATGTATAGACTTTGGACAGAATTTCCCAAATGGTGTGGTCCAAATGGGAAATATATAAAAATCATGATTTTCCTTATCTGGGGAGTGTCAGGACTTGGGACTTCTGGGTCAGTATGCTTCTTTCTCTATACCCATCCGTGTCTCTGTTCCATAGTCTGACAGAAGTGCAGAAGCACTGGCCGTGGTGCTGTGGTCCCTCAGACGGGCCTGGACTCCAGCCAGGTGGGGGTAACTGTGCGTGTAGCTTGAATTGGGCTTTCTGGAATTCCTGGGAATGTAGGAGAAAGAAATGAGGTCGGCTTCAAGGAACGGATTTATTGTGTGTATATTGTTCACTAGGATCTTTTGTTTCCTTCTTCAGATGTTGAGTTTTTGCTTAGATACTATATTCATTTTCTACAAACTTCTATTAAGAGTTTGAGATGGCTAGCAATAAAAGATTCAGAAATGTATATACATATAAAAGTAATAATGCTCAGTCATGTCCAACTCTTTGGGACTGTAGCCTGCCAGGCTCCTCTGTCCATGGAATTTTCCAGGCAGGAATACTGGAGTGGGTTGCCCATCCCTTCTCCAGGGGATCTCCCAAACCCAGGGATCAAACCTGGGTCTCCTGCATTACAGGCATATTCTTTACCATCTGAGCCACTTGGGAAACCAGTGTGTTGTGTGCGTGCATGTGTGTGTGTATGTGTGTGTGTGTGTGTGTGTGTATGTATAATAAAGCTGTTAGAGGCATCCTCTTTGAACTGCTTTAGAATTTAGGACCATGAAATATGAACCTAACACTAGAGTTTCTGAGAGCTTTAGTAATAGGTCTTTAGTGGGTACCTAAGGAAAAAGCGTTGGCCCAGCTTCCATGGAGCCCTTCATTTTGATCTTACCTCTGCTTCCCAGGTTACCTGCTGGGCTGGGTTAGTCCTAAAAGGCTCTCACCTGGAGTGCTTTAGTCCCTCAGTCTTGTCTGACTCTTTTTGACCACATGGACTCTAGCATGCCAGGTTCCTCTGTCCATGGGATGTTCCAGGCAAGAATACTGGAGTGGGTTGCCATTTCCTTCTCCAGGGGAACTTCCTGACCCAGGAACCAAACCTGGGTCTCCTGCTTAGCAGTCAGATTCTTTAATGACTGATCCACCAGGGAAGCCACCTGGGGAGAGCCAGATTATTGAAACGGATAAATGTTGTTCATCAAATGATACAAATCTGCTAAAATCAGTAATTTGTATTTTTTTAAATAACATTTTAGGTGTAGTTTTTTTGTTTTTGTTTTTGACAAACAACAACGGCAAGCCAAGTGACCTAAAGGATAGACATAGAAGGAGCTGGAAGGACCCCTCCCTATGAACATGAAGGTTGTAGACTGGTAGGATGCACAGTCAAGCCAGTGGCTGTAAGAAATTGTTTTCTGTAGGTCTAATTGGAGGGAGGTCAGACAATCCTATTTTTCTCCACTTATGATTAGCATTTATTCCTTCAGAACTCCATGCTCTTCACTCTGAGTTTTCTTTTGATACCACTGCAGAGATGGGGAGAAACAGAAAAAGCATGTGGGTCTCCATCCGGATAATGCAGTTTGGTTTCCAAAGACTCCAGGCCACAGAGTCACAGTTCTGGTTGTTTGTTCCTCCTGCCTGCAGCCTCAGGGATTCCCTGAGTACAAACTGCTCTTCTCTTTCTCCAGGATAAGTAGTACCTTACTGGGAAACTTTAGGTCAACCACTTACCCTCCCAACTTCATTATTTCTTATCTGTATATAATAGCTAGTGTTAACTCAGACAAGCATCTCAACCTTCTCATCCCAGCTCCTTTTTGGTCAAAATTTCCATCATCTGTGATTACTGCCTGCAAATCATTCATGCCATTCTTTCTATTTGTTAAACAAGCCTATTAAATCAGTCATGAGTCTTAGAATTGTCTAAAAATATTCAGGTATTCTTCCCTGTGTTTCCCCATCCCCCGTGCAAATCACCATGGATTTGTATCCATCTGAGATCATAAACTTCAGAGGCCTTGGCCAAGACTGGGCGAATCTGCTAGTCCCTACCACCTCACCCGACTTTCATAGCAGGCAGACACTAAATGTTGATTGCATTCTTATTGCCTGATACTGTCCTCCAGGGTATCATCATGCTTTTCCTGATAAAGATGGATGCTTAAATCAGCATCAACCAATGATTTCATTTTCTATTCTACCTGCTGTCTTTTTTAGACCAAGATCATTTCCTAAGAGAAAATCATCTCAGAGGATAATGTGATGATTAAGAGAATGTTCATGGAACTTAGCACAGAGCCTTACACACATTACACACATTTTAAATGGAATCTGGTGGTGTTATAATAGTTAACCTTTGGAATGGACATTTTAAATACTTAGTATAATGATAGAAAGATGGCTGTAAGTTGGGGACAAGCTTAAATATGTCATAATGGCTCATGACATGGGGTTCCCAGCTCCATGACTTAGGCTTTGCAATTTCCATCAAGTTGCTTTTCCTCTCCCTGTGCCTTACTGTTTCCATTTGTAAAATTAAATAATACTGTTACTAGATATGTTACACTGAATTTGTAATTAACCACTTCTTTATCCCTACACGGATAGCTGAGGCACCTGGATTCCTCATCTGTGATGCCTGCTCACTCCTCTCTCTAGTAACACCTGCTGACTCCTGATAGTTTGAGATGCTGCTCCTACTCTCTGAGCCTCAAATAGTCTCATCTGTTAAAAATAATAATTCCTGCCTCATGGGGCTACTGAGTGTATCACAAGAGCTGATACCTAGGAGGTTCTTATCAGAGTGTTTGGTGCATGCAATAAACATCATGAGGACCACCTATAGTTTTATTTCTTTGGAAGGAAAACCATTCCCTGCTGTTTCAACAAATTTCAGGGAAAGGGGTTTAATCCTAACAAATCAATAAAATTTATCTTTTAAAAGTATCCTTGACACAAAGGCTTCTGTATTTTCGCTATTTCAGACATTTCTACTTGTAATTGGTGTGGTGGGCGTGATGGTGGCTGCAATTCCTTGGACTGCTATACCTGTGATTCCCCTTGGCATCATTTTCTTTTTTCTTCGGCGGTATTTCTTAGAGACGTTCCGAGATGTGAAACGCCTGGAATGTACAAGTGAGTACCAGGGCTCTCGGGTTTGGAGGGCAGTGCAGTCTATCTTCCATTTATGCTGCAATTAACCAAACACCTGAAACTCTGCAGACTGTTCTGTGGAATTTTTCACTGTTAACATTAGGTGATTGAAAGTTATGGCCCCTGAGAGTAGGTTTGGCCCTTAAGGCAAATGGAGCTGGTGGCGGGTCAACTGCCCTTTGCATTTTAGCCCAAGGAGGACGGATGTGAGCACCATGAGGACAGGGACCATTTCTGTCTTGTTCATGACATACTTCTTAACACAGAGTATCCACTCTGTTAATACTATTCTTGAAAGTATTTCATCATCTTGGAACTAATGTAGAAGGAAAATAGAGAATTTTTCTTCAAAAGAAAGCTGAGCACTGAAGAATTGATGCCTTTGAACTGCAGTGTTGGAAAAGACTCTTGAGAGTCCCTTGGATGGCAAAGAAATATAACCAGGCCATCCTGAAGTAGATCAGTCCTGAGTTTTCATTGGAAGGACTGATGTTGAAGCTGAAACTCCAATACTTTGGCCACCTGATGCGAATAGCTGAGTTATTTGAAAAGACTCTGATGCTGGGAAAGATTGAAGGTGGGAGAAGGGGACGACAGAGGATGAGATGGTTGGATGGCATCACTGACTCAATAGACATGGGTTTGGGTAAACTCTGGGAATTGGTGATGGGCAGGGAGGCCTGGTGTGCTGCGGTTTATGGGGTCTCAAAGAGTCGTACACAACTGAGCGACTGAACTGAAAGTTACCAGAAATGACAAGGAAAGGAAAAGATTAGGGAAAGAAAAGGAAACCTCAGGAAATATATGTCAAAAGTGATATATTTGAAAAATATATTCTTTCACATGTTCTAGTAAGTTTCAGTTGTTAAAAGTATTGGAAAGACCTGTGTTAGTTGCTTAGTCATGTCTGACTCTTTGAGACCGCATGGTTTGTAGCCCACCAGGCTCTTCTGTTCATGGAATTCCCCAGGCAAGAATACTGGAGTGGATAGCCATTCCCTTCTCCAGAGGATCTTCCTGACTCAGGGGTTGAACCCAGGTCTTCTGCATTGCTGGTGGATTCTGATATCTAAGCCACCAAGGAAGCCCTGCTTCTGTTCGGTCCATACCATTTCTGTCCTTTATCGAGCCCTTCTTTGCATGAAAAGTTCCCTTGGTATCTTTAATTTNAGAGGCTGTGACCTGGACCTGCCAGTGTCCATGTCTCCTGGTGATGTTCCTTTCACATTAAGCTTGAGGCTCTCAGCTGGGCCCAGGACAGAGTCTTGAAGAAGACTAAACCAGAACAGCAAGATAGTAGGAAGCTCTTCCCCACCTCCCTCTGAAGCCAGTATGTCTCCTGCTTTATGCACACCCCTGCAATCAGGTCATATATAGGTTCTCCCAAAGCACCAGGCCCTCCAGTTTTCAGTGGGCATGCTGCCCCTCCACCTCAGAGACCTGTTCCCTCCATCATCTGGCTGGTGAACGTCTCCTCATTTTCTGAGTTGATCTAACACATCTCTGAGACCTTCAATTCTTCATTAGTGTCTTATCTTTTCTTTTAAGATAAAAATTATGGTACATCTATTTTCACGGCAGCCAAAAGTTGGAAGGAACTACATCCTTGCAATGAAATATTATGCAGTTTTAAAAGGAAGAAAATTCTGACCTATGGATAAACCTTCATGATATCTTCTCAGATGAGATAAGCCAGACACAAAGGGAATGAATACTCTGATTCCACTTATGTGAGATTCTTAGAGTAGTCAAATTCAAGGAGACAGGAAGTAGGATGGTGGTCTCCAAGGACTGGGAGATGGGAAATGAGGAGCTGTTTGTTTAATGGGTATAGAATTTCAGTTTTAGCCGGCAAAAAATTTCTCGAGCTTGGCTGCACAACAATGTGAATATACTGAACACCAAACTATCCACTAAAAATGGTTATGTAGTTAAATTTTATGTTATGTGAATTTTACTGTAATGAAAATAAAAGCTAGTACCTATAGCGTGCTTTATAATTTGGAGTCTGTATTTCTCACTAAGTACCTTGAGGTTTTTTAAAATCAGAGAGCATCTTGTTTTCATCTTTGTTCCCCAGAATGTGGCATTCTAAAGGGCAGAGAGAGGGTGCTTAGGGACTGCTGGTTTTGAGGGTGAGTAGCACACAGGTGTGAGCAGCCAGTAACCAACACACATATACAAGACAACTCTGAATAATGGAAAGAACTGCTCTTTATTTATTTTATTTTTTAAAAATATAAATTAATTTAATTTAATTTGAGGTTAATTACTTTACAATATTGTATTGGTTTTGCCATACATCAACATGGATCCACCACAGGTATACATGTGTTCCCCATCCTGAACCCCCTCCCTCCTCCCTCCCCGTACCATCCCCCTGGGTCATCTCAGTGCACCAGCCCCAAGCATCCAGTATCATGCATTGAACCTGGACTGGCGATTCGTTTCATATATGATATTATACATGTTTCAATGCCATTCTCCCAAATCATCCCACCCTCTTCCTCTCTCACAGAGTCCAAAAGACTGTTCTATACATCTGTGTCTCTTTTGCTGTCTTGCATACATGGTTATCTTTACCATGTTTCTAAATTCCATATATATGAGTTAGTATACTGTATTGGTGCTTTTCTTTCTGGCTTACTTCACTCTGTATAATCAGCTCCAGTTTCATCCACCTCATTGAACTGATTCAAATGTATTCTTTTTAATGGCTGAGTAATACTCCATTGTGTATATGTACCACAGCTTTCTTATTCATTCATCTGCTGATGGACATCCAGGTTGCTTCTATGTCCTGGCTATTATAAACAGTGCTGATCTGAACACTGGGCTACACGTGTCTCTTTCAATTCTGGTTTCCTCTGTGTGTATGCCCAGCAGGAGGATTGCTGGGTCATTAGTCAAGAACTGCTCTTTAAAACTCACCACCACAGACCCATATAGTGGACTGTAGCTGTAATTTAGTGAATGATACTCTTGTAACATTGGAGAAGGAAATAGCAACACACTCCAGTACCCTTGCTTGGAAAATTCCATGGACTGAGAGGCTCCTCAGAGCCTGGTAGGGTACAGTCCATGGGGTTGCAAAGATTCGGATACGACTGAGTGACTTCACTTCACTTCACCCTTGTAACATAAAAATGAAAAAAAAAAAATTCAACTTAATCCCCAAATGCTGCAGAGAGAACAGCTTCAGTTAGTTACAGGGCAAAAACTGGTCCTAATTATTTCCAGTTCCAATGTAGGTCAGGAATAAGGTGAACTGCTGTGTCAGGAAAACGTTAACCACAGCTCTTGATTCAATCTTGTCCCCTAGAGCACTGAAGGCAATGTTTATTTACTCTCAGACAATGTGTCTGTCAGATTTTCCATTGTAAATGTAATTCTGTTAACTAGGACTTGTCTTAAAATTTCCCAAGAAGCATAGAATATGAATTATCTAAGAAACTCTGTAGTACAACTTAGGAACATAACAGATTCTTCTTGTTTCTTAAAGCTTGCAAATCATAGGATTATTGAGATTCTAAAATGTTTGAGGGAAAATTAAATTTAGAGACTGAATTAATGACTTCAGCAACTTGACAGAGTATTGCCATTAGCTTTATTTCTGTGTGGGGAGATGATACCTGGGCAGCATGTTCATGAAACCATTTCACTCCACCTGTGTACATCCTGCCTATGCCTCTTCTGATTACGGGTCCCCACCCCTGTCACTCCAGGACACCCCTTTGGTGTTGGATTTGATTGAGAGAGGCTGCTGTGGATGGGGAGGGGACATGTGAGTGAACCAGCCCAGCAGAAGCGGGGCTTTATTCTCTTTCCCCCATTTCCTGTGCTGTCACGATTCTTGGGAGTTATGGCCAGTAAGAAAGTGTAGTAGGTACTATGCAGGATTTTAATCCATAGAAGAAATAGCAAGTGAAAATAATGAACCAGGGCTTCCCTGGTTTTGCAGTGGAGAAGAATTCACCTGCCAGTGCAGGGAACAGTGGTTCAATCCCTAGTCTGAGAAGACTCCACATGCTGCAGAGCATGTAAGTCCATGTCGGACAACTACTGAGCCTGCATGCCACAACTACTCAAGCTTGTGCTCAGTAACAAAGGCAGCCACCCCAGTAAGAAGCCCATGCACTGCAACAAGGCGTAGGCCGCACTCATCACAACTAGAGACAGCCTGCGCACAGCAGTCATGATCCAGCTTAGCCAAACAAAACAAAACAAAACAAAAACCTGAGGTAAACAGCACTGTAGGCTTCCTGGTTTTCTGAACATGGGCTGCATTTTTTATTTAGATGATTTTGTGGTTGATTTGATGATTTTAGAGAGTCCTGGGTCACATTAAAACATTTTTCAGCTCTTGAGGTAGATTAATTTTGTTTTTGCTCACAGTTATTACTTGGATAATACAGTTTTATAGATGATTACTAGACCTTGGCATAATGTGCAAAAATATCAGTTTCCTACTTTTTCTCTTTTTTAACATAATATTTTCCTAGAAACCCCTCCCTTCATTCTCAGCATGTCCCCCTTCCCCTGCCAGCTTCCTAATTCCTTGTGATTTAGACTGCAGTGCTAGGGTCAGTAGCACCTGCATCTCCTGGAACTTCTTAGAAATGCAGAGTCTCAGGCCCATTCACCTCACTTTCTCAACATTGCATTTAAACAGGACCTTCTAGTAAAGTCCTTTTTCTCCCAAAGACAGTTTTTGATGACTGATAGCTTGTGATTTCCAAGAAATGTCCTTTGACAGTTTGAGACTGAGCTCATGAATCACCCAAACCCCTACTGTGACTGAGCAGGAGGCTCTAGAAAGATCTCTGCCACCTAACTCTACAGATTTACTTACTTCTATATTCTACAAATTGGGCCTTTACAATATAATCTAATTCTGTGTGATTCTATTGCATTTATTTGCATCTTTTCAGTGGAGTCTATCATCATCACAGGCAGTTTTCATCCTGCTCCCAACTTCCCCACCAGCCTACTGTGGGGACTGGAGGGATTTCCCACAGGCTCAGCCCTGTATGAACGTGGAGTCAGAAGGAGCTGAGTGTAGCAGTGTGTGTGCAGTTCTTTCACTGCCTGATGGGATAAAGAAATGAGTCTTGCTGCCCCAGGCAGGGCCCGAGGTCTGTCTGGTCTGTTCCCCAGGCACCATGTGCCCCACTCAGCTGCAGGTTTCTCTGTCAGCCCAGCTGTGGGTGCCGGTTCTGCCTGCTGACAGCCGGCGCACCTGACCTCAGGCACATTCTTTGTTCCCACTCACCACGTACATGCCTGTATTCACTTCATGCTTTAACTCTCTGGTCATAGGATCTGTATGTTAGGCCTGTACATTTAACTGCAGCTACACTCCGCCCTGTTTTCTCTGTTCTGGTTACACAGAGGGATATGATAAGGTGCCAGGCCCTCCAGGTGATAAGGAGGCCATCAACAGATGGATGCATTTACAGTTGTAGATGTAAATACAGATGTATTTACAGCTGTAGGATCCATCTATTGTGTCTTTCTCTGCATGGTTTATCAAATAACGAAATAATATGGCAATAGACTTTCCATAAATTTCTCTGGCCTGAGTTAAAAATCTAAGTTCCCAGTGGAAGCTTCTTTTTCTCAGGACACCACAGGTAATACAAATAAAGACAGTCAAATCCAATACACATTCTGCTGGTACAGTTCATCTGAAGAAACAAGAAAATGACTGTATTAGTTTTGTAAGCTAGAAAGAGGTCATAATTTTTATAGAGGTTTTTACAAAAATAATCTTTTTTTTTTTTTTTTTTTAATGACATAACATCTGTTAGGGTTGGGACAAGCCCACATGAGGGGACAGGGAGAGCATTTCCAAGGATTCAGGCATGTGAGACAGACTTAATGATGTGTGGTTAGGGTTCCGGCAGGTGGAAATGCATTCAGTAAGATGTGNGACATAACATCTGTTAGGGTTGGGACAAGCCCACATGAGGGGACAGGGAGAGCATTTCCAAGGATTCAGGCATGTGAGACAGACTTAATGATGTGTGGTTAGGGTTCCGGCAGGTGGAAATGCATTCAGTAGAAATGCATGTGAAAGTTCTTTAGGAGGTGCGGTCAACATAAGCAAAATCATGATGCCCTGAACCAGTGAGTAAAGAACGAGGCACCTGTAGAGCATTCAGGAAAGTCAGCTACCAGGTATGCAGCAGACATTTTCATGCTGAAACATGGAAAGTACTGAGTGACCCCAAGGAAGCTGACTTGTGGACATGGGGGTTAGTGGGGACGGTTTTGTAGAAGAGATGTCCTGGGGTGGTGAGATGGGTGCAGAGCCGACCACTGGGAATTTAATCTGAGAAGTGAGAGCATGAGGACCAGAGTGGGCAGATGTGGGAGGCAGAGAGCCCGGAGCTGTTGTGCCTCCAGCAAAATGTCTTGGGAAAGTGATTCCACTTTTGGGGATTGAACTGATGTCAATTAAAACAAAGCTCGGAACACTCAGGTTTGTGAATGTGCAGGGAATCGAGTGGGAGTAGAAAATGGTATCGTATTTCTGGAGGGTAGGTTAATAGCTTAACAGCTTCCTCTGAAAATGTGCATACTTGATTCTCAGCAGTTCCACATCTGAGAGTTTATCTGAAGGAAATGATTAAGGTGGTTTGCAAAAACAAGATTTAGCTTCAAGGATATTTAACAGTTATCTATAGTAGTAAACTATTGGAGATTGCCTAAATATCCAGCAGTAGAGGTTTGTTAAATGATCACATATATTGTAATATTTCATAGCCATTAAAATAAATGTTCTTATGAAATACTAAATGAAAAGACGTAACAGTATGTTCGTATTAATCCCATTTTGTTTATATATGTGAAGTTGTGCCTTTAAGAACATATACAGAAGACTAGAAAGTAAAAATGTCATCTTGAAAGTGTTTTTGCAGAGTGTTGAGGATAGCTAGTATTTACTTTTCAAATTCATTTGCACTGTTTATTTTTAAGGAAAGAGTTCGTTTTAACTTGTTTTTAAAAGGTGAGGCAGCCTGGCACTCTGGTGCTGACTGTGGACCTTAAAATGAAGAACTGAGTCATGAAACACTGCAAGAGTAGAGTCTTCAGGGCTTGGCACCATGCTGGACTCAGGGAAGGGAGGTGGACAGTTCAGCCCCTGAGGCTGGGGAAGAAATCGTGAGAGTAAAGTGGGAAAGACGAAGGAAGGGTTTGTTTTGTGTGGAACATTGGATGCTGATTATGCACACTATCCAGGTGCAAGTGTCTGACAAGTTGGTGTCATCATCAGAGACCAAGCTGGTTGGAAAAACAGAGAGGAGCCATTGTAAAACAAATAAAATTTTCTCCAAGTGTCTTTATAATTTATTTATTTATTTTTGGCTGTGCTGGGTCTCTGTTACTGCGCGGACAGAAAGCAAAAAGGAACTAAAGAGCCTCTTGAAGAAAGTGAAAGAGGAGAGAGAAAAAGCTGGCTTAAAATTCAACATTCAATAAGTGAAGATCATAGTATCTGGTCCAGACACTTTGAGGCAGATAGATGAGGAAACAATGGAAAGTGACAGACTTTATTTTCCTCGGCTCCAGAATCACTGTGGTCAGTGACGGCAGCCATGAAATTAAAAAGACGTTTGCTCGGGCAGTGAGTGGAAACTTCTAGTTGTGAGTGAAGAGTGCTCGACTTATAGTGCACTGGCTTCTCACTGTGGTGTGTTCTCTTGTTACAGAGCAGTCTATAGCGTGTGAGGGTTTTAGTAGATGTGGCATGTGGGCTCAGTAGTTTTGGTTCCCAGGTTCTAGAGCACAGGCTCAATAGTTGTGGTACATTAGCTTAGGTGGTTTGTGGCATGTGGGATTCTTCCAGACCAGGGATTGAACCCATGACTCCTGTACTGGCAGCTGGATTCTTTACCACTGAGCCTCCAGGGAAGCCCTCCAAGTATCTTTAGACTGAAGGATGTAAGTTTAGTGATACTGGTGATACTCTCCATGGGCAATTGGTAAAACCCTTTGGTTATCCAGAGAAGTCATTCAGACTGTAGTTTTGATGACTGAACTGTAGAAATAGCCAGAACCAGGTTTTCTCTGAGTTGCCTTTTTCTTTTGAGGTGTCTGTTGCCATGCAGCATGTGGGATCTTAGTTCTTCGGCCAGGGATTGAACCCACATTCCCTGTAGTGGAAGCACAGAATCATAACCACTGGACTGCCAGGGAAGCCCTCCATGTATTTACTTATTTTTTAGTTCTCACTGGAGTTTGGAGTTCACAGTTCCGTGGTCATGAACAGCCCTAGAGGTGCCCCTGTATACCTCAGACCATTTACTCAAACTCTACAAATGTTCCTGTTTGCAAAGATGGATCAATTTCAGTAGAGCTGACGACATGGGAACATCCATGCATCCTCACAGATAGAATACTCACTTGTGTCCTGTTGTGGGTTGATTTATGTATGAGAACACCGAGATATACAGGCATACCTGTTTTTATTGTGCTTCACAGAGAATGCACTTCCCCCCCACCACAAATTGTACATTTATGGCAACACTGTGTCAAGCAAAGCATTGGCACAATTTTTTCTACAGTATTTGTTAACTTTGTGTCTCTGTGTCACATTTTGATAATATTCGCAGTATTTCAAACCATTTCATTCTTATGATATGTATTATTCTGGGATCTGTGGCAGTGTGTTTTAAGGCTCAAATGATGGCTAGCATTCTTTTAGCAATAAAATATTGGGAATTAAGTTGTGTATATCTTTTTAATATATAATGCTATTGTACACTTAGTAGACTACAATATAGAATACACATAAATCTTTCTGAACAGAGAAACAAAAAATTCATATAATTTGCTTTATTTTGTGATAGTCATATTACTGAGGTTGTCTGGACCAAATCCAAAATATCTTTGAGGCCTGTCTGTACACAGAACACATGAGTCACATAAATATACACTACGACTCGCCTGTGTGCACAGAATGGCCCATCTGTATCATATAGATTAGGGTTTAAAATAAGCTGCAAAATGTCCGGAGAAACCTATATGCAGGTCAAGAAGCAACAGTTAGAATTAGACATGGAACAACAGACTGGTTGAAAATTGGGAAAGGAGTACGTCAAGGCTGTGTTTTGTCACCCTGCTTATTCAACTTATACACAAAGTACATCATGTGAAATGCTGGGCTGGATGAAGCTCAAGCTGGATGGAATTAAGACTGCTGAGAGAAAAAGCAATAACCTCAGATATGCAGATGACACCACCCTAATGGCAATGGTGGAAAGCAAAAAGTAACTAAAGAGCCTCTTGAAGAAAGTGAAAGAGGAGAGTGAAAAAGCTGGCTTAAAATTCAACATTCAATAAATGAAGATCATAGTGTCTAGTTCAGTCACCTCGTGGTGGATAGATGGGGAAACAATGGAAAGTGACAGACTTTATTTTCCTCCAGAATCACTGTGGTCAGTGATGGCAGCCATGAAATTAAAAGAAGTTTGCTCTTTGGAAGAAAAACATTGGCAAACCTAGACAGAATATTAAAAAGTAGAGACATTACTTTGCCAACAAAAGTCCATATAATCAAAGCTATGGTTTTTCCAGTAGTCATATAATGGATGTAAGGGTTGAACCATAAAGAAGGCTGAGTGCCAAAGAACTGATGCTTTCAAACTGTGGTGCTGAAGAAGACTCTTGAGAGTCCCTTGGACTGTGAGGAGATCAAACCAGTCAATCCTATAGGAAATCAACTCTGAATATTCATTGGAAGGAGCGATGCTGAAGCTGAGGCTCCAATACTTTGGCTACCTGATGGAAAGAGCTGACTCAACTGGAAAGACTCTGATGCTGCAAAAGATTGAAGGGAGGTGGAGAAGGGGTCAACAGAGATGGTTGGATGGCATCAGTGACTCGATGGACATAAGTTTGAGCAACTCCAGGTGGTGGTGATGGACAGGGAAGCCTGATGTGCTGCAGTCCATGGGGTCGCAAAGAGTTGGACATGACTGAGACACTAAACAACAACAACAAAAATATGTAGATGTATTATCTTGGTAAGATAATAAAATTAGCTAAGCCCACTTTTCTTATGTTTAATCTCTATAAATATAAATTCTTTTTTGAAATGCCATGATTGATTTGACAGGCTAAGTTGTGAGACTTTAGAGGTATTCAAATCAGAAAAATTAAAGTTCCTAAGAATTCTGATTGTATTGCATAGAAAGATTTAGTTCTCTTTAAAGCTATGAGTTTTAAAATTTTACTGATTTACAAATGATTGAAAGCATGTCTTACACTCTCATCAATTCCAGATTCTAAATAGAGATGAAATCATCTCTAGGGAAGCTTCCTTCAGGGAATTTGCAGTTAGGCATCCCTAGTGGCTCAGAGGGTAAAGAATCTGCCTGCAAGGCAGGAGACCTGGGCTCCATCCCTGGGTCAGGAAGATCCCCTGGAGTAGGAAATGGCAACCCACTCTACTATTCTTCTCTTGAGAATTCCATGGACAGAGGAGCCTGTTGGGCTACATTCCATGGGGTCGCAAAAAGTCAGACAAGACTGAGTGACTAATACTTTCTTTCACTTTAAAGCTCATTGGTAAAAAACATCAGTTTCTGCATACGTATTTAAATGCAGTTTTATTCCCTACCAGCATTTAACCTGCATTGTATAGATTCTTTAATCTTATTGCTAGTCACTTAATTTTTCCCTCCTTTGGTATTAATAAATAGACTGACACTTGACATGTATTTTTTCAAGGTTCACTTGTAAGTATTAATTTGTTAATAAGATGCTTTTTGTACTGCTCCGATTAAAGGTCCCGTGTAAACAGCAAATTTTATGTTGTTGTTGGCTTCATTATGTGCATTTTGTCTACTGGCCTCTGTCTTTTAAGATTATGCATTTTATATTTTAAGATGTTTCAACATCTAATATAATTAAGATATTTAATATCAGGAAATGATTTCATTTTTCTACCAAAGAAGAATTCCTCTTAAATAACAGATCCCTGAGAAAGTGAGTACTTGTTTGTGTACCACTTCTGACTTGCTGACATCTCTGTAAAACTACCCGTGTGATTCCCAAGGTCCACTTACCTAGGCAGCAGGAATAAAGCTAATTTAAAAGCTGACTTCTTATGCACCACTTAGGAGACTGCTGGTTTTTCACTGCTAGCAGATGATTTTTTAAGTTATCTTGCTTTATTTATGAATGCTAGTTACACACATCCATACATATTTATACACATACACCACACACACATACCTGTCCTCCCCTTTAGCATACCACATAATGGATACTATGTGATAATCACAGAAAACAATTTTCAGCATATTAAGCATCCCTTCAGGGAAATCTGAATAAAACTGCATGAAATCTTGAAGTAAAGTGAAGTGAAAGTCAGTCGTGTCTGACTCTTTGCAACCCCATGGACTATACCGTCCATGAAATTCTCAGGCCAGAATACTGGAGGGGGTAGCCTTTCCCTTCTCCAGGGAATCTTCCCAACTCAGGGATTGAACCCAGGTCTCTGAAATTGTGGGCAGATTCTTTACCAGCTGAGCTACAATCTTAAGAAGGCATAAAAATCGCTCTAGTTTATATTCCATATGCTTGAGATGATGGTGGTCTCAACCAGGGACATTTGTGAATATCTGCCATTTTTGGTTGCCACAATTTTGGGATTGAATCTAGTACCTAGTGGGTAGAGTTCTTGGGTACTGTTAAACATCTTACAATATACATGACAGTCTCCTGACCCCCCAACAATGAATTATCTGACCCAAAATATCACCAATCATGCTTGAGAAACTACAGACTACTCTTTATATGTAATAGAACTTTGAAAATTCATCTTCAACAATCACGGTTTCTTCTAGGTTTGTTGCATCCTGTTAATTCTTAAACCCCTTGGTCTCTTTACAGTGTGGCATTGTGGGAAGAACAGGAGCGGGAAAAAGTTCCCTCATCGCTGCTCTTCTGAGATTGTCAGAACCCGAAGGTGGCATTCGGATTGATGGGATCTGGACAAACAACATTGGACTTCATGATTTAAGGAAGAAACTGTCAGTTGCACCTCAGGTATGCACAGCAGAGCACTGTCACATTGTTCTTTTTTATAACATATCCAAGTTTAATTGCTTTTAATTTGTTTTTGTTTTTGTTTTTTTTCCCCGAATTACATCAAAGGGTTGATCCTTTTTTCCCCAGTAGAGCAGTTTTAGAATCAGGTATTTTCAACAGACATTTTCATCGGACACATGTTTTGTTTCTTTGTTCATTCGTTAGTTTTGTGTGCATATGATTTGATAACTTACTGAGATAGATTTCTGGACTCAGTCTTCCTCAGTTGCCACAATTTTATCCACTGATAACCACATAATTCTGAGAACAAAAGGGTAAATGGTTTGTTTAGCGCTGGAGAGGTTCCTGTAGGGAAACATGAATTTTAAGTGTCTTATAGATGGAATTTCACTGTGGGAAATGAGGACATCTTTTCAAAGGTGATTATCTTCTTGGAGGACTTTCTATGAAACTGTTGAGCTTTGAGAATTACAGGGTATCTAGGTGCTTTGGGGAGACTTTGACAATTCATCCATTAGTAAATAATTTTCACCAGAGAGGCAGTATAGAATAGTGAGATGCAGCAGGTAACTGAGAAGACTGTGGACCTCAGTTTTCTCTGTCTGCAAGGTAACTCACTGTACCAACCCCTTGAGCTGTTGTGAGGACAAAACAGGTCACTAAGTGAGAAGTGCTTCACAGAGACCCAGATGTGACTGCCCTGATGGTGGAACGTTGAATTGGCCATTGGCCAGTCTTTTCCTGGACTCTGATTCTATTTTCTTTTCTCTGCGTCTTAAAGAAGTATAACTTTCAGGGAGTGTTTTGGAGACTCGATTCATACGCACAGTAGACACTCCTGTCATTCCTTGTGGTACATTCACTCAACATAATTCGGTGAATATTTACTGAGAAATTACTATCCTCCAGGCATATAGCCAAGGGCAGCCTAGATCCTGTGTCCTCATCTTCCACCCTGCACTCTCCTTTGACAGACTCACTGATTTTAAAAAAAGGAATTTGAATTTATTTATACACTTGATAATCATCTGCCCATCAAAGGAAACTCAGATAAATACCCTCATGAGATGAAAAACAGAGAGAAGATGAGACAAAATGATCCAGGCAATTGTGCTTCCTGGAATGTGGGTTTAATGTGCCCTGAAATGCCTGTGTATTAGGAAGCATCTCAGCATGGCACCCAAAGGGAAGGAGAACGTGGGCTTGGGTCTTATGACTACGTACAGCTGTTGCTGTACCCACGGCCTCTAAAATACCTGGAATTACTCTAAGTACTCTTGTTTTTCTAATTAATTTGTCTTTAATTGAAAGATAATTACTTTACAGTGTTCTTTTGGTTTCTGCCATATATGAACATGGATCAGCCATAGGTATACATATGTCCCCTCCCTCTTGAACGACCTTCCCACCTCCCACCTCATGCCACCCCTCTACCCTCTAGGTTATTACAGAGCACTGGATTTGAGCTCCCTGCTCATACAGCAAATTTCCACTGGCTATCTAATTTTACATATGGTAATGTATATGTCTAAGTACTTTTGAAACCAAGATACATCTTTACAGACTACAGTGAAATGCCACCTCACACCCTTTAAGACATCTGCTATCAAAAAGAAAAAAGAAAGAAAGAAAGAAAGAAAATGCATTGGCAATATTGGCAAGGATGTAGAGAAATTAGAATCCTTGTTCGTTGCTGGTAGGAATGTAGAATGGTAGGTGCCAGGAGCTGCTGGGAGTGGGGAGTTGTTTAGTGGGTAGAGTTTCAGTTCTGCAAGATGAAAGAAGTTCTGTGGCTAGAAGGGAGAGATGTATGATAACGTGAATGTATTTAATACCACTGAACTGTGTACTTACAAATGGTTAAGCTAGTAAATTTCACATTATTTTACTACAATTAAAACTTTTTTTCAAATATATCCCTTTCAGAAAAAATGGAAGAACTTTTTAGCATGTTCAGTCTCCATATTTAAAGATTCCCTCTGGTTATTTAATTTATGACTTGTGGTTACAGTAGAAAATAAGTGAGTTTAGATTCCCAGGTTTTATGTTTTGATTATACTCATCTCTGAAATGAGATTAGTTAACAGAAATAAAGGACGTGTCTGTAAAATCCTTTTATAGCCTTGGATGCTAGGCTTTAGAAACATGCCCTGCATTATTTTTAAAGCTTCTTAGTAAGAAAAAGTTGTATGCCTGTGTACATAAAATAACTCTATAAATAAAGAAATAATGTTAGAAGATCCTTGGCTCTGCCACTAACATTTGGAAGCACATCTGAGCAAAGACTAAGCATACCTTTGCATCAACGTGGTTTGGTTTGGTTCTGTTGATTTCCATCCCTCCTCTGAGCATGTTCAATGTACGCACTCCAGAGAGCATCCTTACAAAATAGTGCCAAGCTCTGTGTACATGCAGACTCCTCTCTATGTGCCTTTGTCTCCAAGGTACAATATTGGTGATAAAAGAGGGAGTATCTGTAGAGAACTTGCAGTGTGCGAAGGTTCCCAGGAAATCATTCCAGAGGCGGCCAGGGAGAGAATGCTTATGTGGACCGATTGTCAACGTGACCCAACAATTTACGTCCTGCTCTGCCTCAGAGGGCTGTGGGGTGTCGATGACATTGCTCAGCTTCCGGAATTCAGTGTCCTCATCCTTAAACCAGGTCTGGGAGTCATGGCCACACAGATGTGTTGTGAAGATATAACTGGGTGCTAGTGGTAAAAGACCTGCCTGCTAATACAGGAGACAGAAGACATGCAGGTTCAATTCCTGGGTCAGGAAGATCTGCTGGAGGAGGGCACAGCAACCCACTCCAGTTTTCTTGCCTGGAGAATCCCAGGACAGAGGAGTGTGGTGAGCCACAGTGCATGGGGTCAGAGAGTCTGACACGACTGAAGAGACTTAACACGCACAACTGGGTGAGATAAGGTTTGTGCGTTATGAACCATGTCTGGTTCTTGGGAATTCTCAGTCATCAGGAACTGTTATTATTCTTAATGATTGGGTTATTGGCCTTTGGATCTTATTTCTGCTTACTAGAAAGAGTAACACCTACTGGAATGACTTCACTCTTTAATTTCTGCTTATGTGTTCATGGTCCTTGGTGATTTTCTTTATATATATTGTTTACAGTATAAACTGAGTTGTTCGTATAAAAATAAATAGTAGAACAAAGAACAAAAAATCAAAATCACAATAGGAATTTGGGGGAAAGTGTAACAGAGACATGTATCTAATGTTTCCACCAAAAGCAAGAGGAGAGAATAATACTTTTTTGTACTTTGATTTCATGTTACCTTCCCAGCAGCTTCTTTCCTGACCACAACCTTGTACACTTACTTATCAGACTGCCACCAAGACCTCTGGCCTTTTTTCTCAGCTGTCTCCATATTCTTGGCTATTTTCTGCCTCTTTTTAAGGACAGTGCCTGTATCTCGTTTCTGCTCTTCTCACGCTTGTTACAGCCCCTGACGAGTTACACGAGTACTGATAATAATTCCTAACATTTGTGAAATCATTAACACATTTTAGCCCTTTATCTGCAGAGAAGGCAATGGCAACCCACTCCAGTACTCTTGCCTGGAAAATCCGATGGACAGAGGAGCAGTCCGTCCTACTGCATGTGGGCTGCAGTCCATGACGTCTCTAAGAGTCGGACACGACTGAACGACTTCATTTTCACTTTTCACTTTCATGCACTGCAGAAGGAAATGGCAACCCACTCTGGTGTTCTTGCCTGGAGAATCCCAGGGACGGGGGCTTCTGGTGGGCTGCTGTCTATGGGGTCACACAGAGTCGGACACGACTGAAGTGACTTAGCAGCAGCAGCAGCAGCAGTTTGTTTTTTATGCTTTTGAATCTGTTTCTGTGTTGTAAATAAGTTCATTTCTGTCATTTTTAAAAATTCCACATATAAGTGACCTCACACAGAGTCAGACACGACTGAAGTGACTTAGCAGCAGCAGCAGCATGTGATATGTGTCTTTCTCTGCCTGACTTATTTCACTTAGTCTCATGATCTCTAGGTTCATCCATGTTGCTGCAAATGGCATTATTTCATTCTTTTTATGGCTGAATAATATTCCTGTGCGTGTGTGTGTATACATCATATCTTTATCCATTCATCTGTCCATGAACATATCTTGGCTATTGTAAGCAGTACTGCTGTGAATACTGTGCTGCATGTATCCTTTTGAATTAGGGTTTTTATGTTTCCCAGATATTTGCTGAGGAGTGGAATCGCTGGGTCGCACAGTAACTCTTTTTCAGCTTTTAAGGAACCTCCATACTGTTTTCCATAACAGCTGCACCAATTAACATTCCCACCAACAGTGTAGGAGGGTCCCCTTTCCTCCACACCCTCTCCAGCTTTTATTATTTGTAGACTATTTAATGATGGTCATTCTAACTAGTGTGAGGTGATACCTCATTATAGTTTTGATCTGTATTTCTCTAGTAATTAGTGAAGTTGAGTATCTTTTCATTGACCTATTGACCATCTGTATGTCTTCTTTGGAGAAATGTTTATTTAGGTCTTCTTCCAATTTTTTGATTAGGTTTTTTTTTAAAATATTGAGCTGTATAAGCTATTGTATATACAGAAATAGGCTGCAATTATATTGACTAGAAACAAAGTATCAGAAAGAGAAATAAAGGAAACAATCCCATCGATATCACATCAAAGGGAAAAAAATCTAGGAATAAATCTACCTAAGGAGGCAAAAGGTGTTTAGTCCATAACCTGTAAGACACTGATGAAAGCAATTGCAGATGATACAAACAAAAGAAAAGATATTCTGTGTTCTTGGACTGAAAGAATCAATATTGTTAAAAAGTAACCATACTACCCAAGACAATTTACAGATTCAGTGCAATCTCTATCAAATTACTGGTGGCATTTTTCACAAAACTAGAACATTTTTTAAAAAATTTGTATGGAAACAGAAAATACCCCAAACAGCCGAAATAATCTTGAGCGAGAAGAATGAATCTGGAGGAATCACAGTCCCTGACTTCAGGCTGTATTGCAAAGTTACAGTAATGGAAATAGCATGTTGCTGTCACAGAAACCAGACACATAGATTCTGGGACAGGAGAGAAAACCCAGAAATAAACCCACACACTTATGGTCAATTAATCTAAAACAAAGGAAGTAAGAATATGTAACGAAGAGAAGACAGCCTCTTCAATACACAGTGTGGAGAAATATGCACAGTTCAGTTTAGTCACTCAGTCGTGTCCAGCTCTTGCGACCCCATGGGCTGTAGCACGCCAGTCCTCCGTGTCCATAACCAACTCCTGGAGTTTATTCAAACTCATGTCCATTGAGTCGGTGATGCTTCCAACCGTCTCATCCTCTGTCGTCCCCTTCTCCTCCCGCCTTCAACCTTTCCCAGTATCAGAGTCTTTTCAAATGAGTCAGTTCTTCACATCAGGTGGTCAAATTATTGGAGCTTCAGCATCAGTCCTTCCAATGAATATTCAGGACTGATCTCCTTGCTGTCCAAGGGACTCTCAGGGTCTTCTCCAACACCACAGTTCAAAAGCATCAATTCTTTGGCACTCAGTTTTCTTTATAGTCCAACTCTCACATCCATACATAACTACTGGAAAAACCATAGCCTTGACTAGATGGACCTTTGTTGGCAAAGTAATGGCTGTGCTTTTTAATATGCTGTATAGGTTGGTTATAACTTTTCTTCCAAGGAGTAAGCATCTTTTAATTTCATGGCTTCAGTCACCATCTGCATTGATTTTGGAGCCCCAAAATATTAAGTCTGACACTGTTTCCACTGTTTTCCCATCTATTTGCCTTGAAGTGATGGGACTGGATGCTATGTTCTTAGTTTTCTAAAAGTTGAGCTTTAAGCTAGCTTTTTCACTCTCCTCTTTCACTGTCATCAAGAGGCTCTTCAGTTCTTCTCTTTCTGCCATAAGTGTGGTATCATCTGCATCTGTGAGGTTATTGATATTTCTCCTGGCAATCTTGACTCCGGCTTGTGCTTCTTCCAGCCCAGCATTTCTCATGATGTATTCTGCATATAAGTTAAATAAGCAGGGTGACAATATACAGCCTTGACATACTCCTTTCCCAATTTGGAACCAGTCTGTTGTTCCATGTCCAGTTCTAACTGTTGCTTCCTGACCTGCATACAGATTCCTCAAGAGGCAGGTCAGGTGGTCTGGTATTCCTGTCTCTTTCAGAATTTTCCAGTTTATGGTGATCCACACAGTCAAAGACTTTGGCATAGTCAATAAAGCAGACATAGATGTTTTTCTGGAACTCTCCTGCTTTTTTGATGATCTAATGGATGTTGGAAATTTGATTTCTTTTTCCTCTGCCTTTTCTAAATCCAGTTTGAACATCTGGAACTTCATGCTTCATGTTCTGTTGAAGCCTGGCTTGAAGAATTTTGACCATTACTTTGCCAGCGTGTGAGATGAGTGCAATTGTGTGGTAGTTTAAGCATTCTTTGTCATTGCCTTTCTTTGTGATTGGAAATCTGCACAGCTACATGTAAAAGAATGAAATTTCATTGTTCTCTAATGCCATATACAAAAATAAAGTCAAGATGAATTAATGACCTGAAGACCTGTAAGACAAGATACTTTGTCAGACAAGATCCTAGAAGAAAACTTAGGCAGAATAATTGTTGACATAAATCACAGCAATATTTTCTTGGATCTGTCCCCTAAAATAATGGAAACAAAAGCAAAAATAAACAAATAGGACCTAATTAAACATAAAAGTTTTGTACCAAAAAGGAAACCATTAAAAAAATACTAAAAAGACAACCTATGAAATAGAAGATGATATTTGCAAATGATACAAATATTAATTCCTAAAATATGTTAACAGGATTCTAATTAAAGAGATTCCCAACTCCAGAGCCTGAGCACTGAATTGCTCAGCTTGTGACTTCAACTGGCTGTTGACTGTGGTCCATGAAACTGCTTCATATCATTATTTCATGTGTGCATGCATACCACACACACACACACACACACACACATTTCACGAAACAATATTATTCTTGCTCTGTGCTCTGATATCTTCTGTGCTACCAGTTCTATTCTAATTCATATAAAAGAAAAATGATGGTCACAGGCACTAAATTGATTTCATGATCCATTGACAACACCTGCAGTTTAACAGACACTGCTTTTCATTGTTCCCTGTTGGGCTGGGCTCCTGGTCCAAGTTAGCATCATATAAAAACTTCACTGTTGTTCCAGATTCTCAGGGCAACCCCACAAGGCTAGCCCCAGTTTCCAATAAGCGAACTGAGTCTTGGGAAGATTAATAACTTACCCTGGGTCTAATAACTAGTGAACAATAGAATCAGAACTTAAAACTGTCTGATTCCAAACTGTTTTTTTTTTTTTCAATAAATGTTGTTGTTCAACTGCTAAGTCATGTCTGACTCTTTGTGACCCCATGAACTGCAGCATGCCAGGCTTCTTTGTCCTTCACTGTTTCCCAGAGCCTGCTTAAACTCATGTCCATTGAGTCAATGATGCCATTCAATCATCCCATCCTCTATCACCCCCTTCTCCTCCTGTCCTCAATCTTTCCTAGTATCAGGGTCTTTTCCAGTGAGTCAGCTCTTTCCATCAGGTAGCCAAAGTACTGGAGCTTCAGCTTCAGCATCAGTCTTTCCAGTGAATATTCAGGGTTGATTTTCTCTAAGGTTGACTGGTCTGATCTCCTTGTTGTCCAAGGGACTCTCAAGAGCCTTCTCCCGCACCACAATTTGAAAGCATCGATTCTTTGGCAATGTTGTACTCATGAGATATTTCCCCCATTTTTTCCTACCATTCTACTCAAAAGAATTGCCCAAACTATAACAAGAGTGAATAATCATGGAACAAAACTGTAAGGTACTACTCCTACTGCCCTGTCCCTCATTTGGACAGTATCAGCTAAGACATGTGTTATTCACTTATATGTCATGGTCTAATAAGTGAGAGGAGGAAATACTCAAAATCTTTTCCCTCCCCAGCCAAGAGCCCTTTCTCTTTACAATGGCTTGCTGCCTAAGAGGTGGAGAAAGTTTGTTACTGTGATTATTTGAAGTTACTTGTCTAAATACAGAAAACTTATATCTCTCTTTCCCCACCAAACAAGTAGGAAGCAATAATACTTATGTCTCAATACTTTGATTTAGGTAACCTAGGAAGCTGAGAGCAGACTCTGCAGAGGGGGAGCCCAGTGCTGTTTCTTTGAGTTGCCCCACTTAGGTGATCCAGGCCCACATCACCTTCCCTGAATCCCTGCTCCCTGTGATCCTGGAAGCAGTGATGAACTTCCAGGATGGTCTCTCTCTCTCTCTCTCTCTCTCTCTTTCAGAAATGAGGGAGATGTGGTAACAGCAAGGACCTGGGTGGGAACCAGAGACAGGCGAGTGGAGATATAGACTGTCAGTCCTGGGGGGAACTTTCAAAGATGAATACTTCTTAAGAAGTTACTCCTCAGTTTCTGTTCAAGGTTTCAGAAATAAGCAAAATTGAAATTTCTTCTTAAATAATTTCTTTAAACACAACAGGAAGCTGAAGTATGTGTGTTCTTTGTGCTCAGGATCTGAAATAGTTAAATATGTCCCCTAGAAAGAACGTCAATTGAGATTATATTCAGGAAGTAGCCTGCTTACTTGAATAGATCTGGAAAATAGAGGGAAGATGGAGAAGAGGAGGAGGAGGAATATTGGGGGCCAGCCTCCCCTCCTCGCCTCGCCACATCTTTTATGTAAAACTCATGGAGACAACTGAAGGATGAGAAATGGCCTGCATGTGGGAATCTTAGTGTTTATAATTACAATGAGTAACAAGATTTTGTAAAAATCTGAAGTAGAATGATGGTTATTCCCTTGACAAGAAACACTTACTATTGTTTAGATGGTTGTTTAGTCTTTGATTGTAAATTCAAGAGTTTTAAGGGAGACTTGAAATTGGTCTTGGGAGTTTTCAGTTCAGTTCAGTACTCATTCTGAAATATCCTATGACTAGTGATTTTCAGTGTTTTGGAGTTGTATTGGCCACATAATCAACTCTGTGTGAATAAATCTCCCTTTATAATGTCTTTTTAATTGTGGATTTTGCTCAGGGATACATCTTTTTTGGTGGCAGACCCTGAGTCTTCTGCATTCATTTCTCTCTGATCAAACTTAAAACAGATAGTATTGAAGGAAAGTTTGGAAGGCTTCCTGAGTATCATTCTTCCTCATGATTAGGGAAAGGAAATGCCTGTCTGTCTTCATTTTTCTTCTCAGGCTTTTGTGAAGTGATGAGGGAAGTCCAGCCCCAAGTCCAGGCAGGATTTGAACATCGGGATTCTGAGCACTTCCGGGCACTTGTGGAAGAGTCGGGTCTCCTCTTGTTCCCACACGTGTGCCTCCCCTTGTTTTGCCCTCTTCACTGAAAGGAGCCAATTGGCCTCTTCACTGCTGTGCACATTCTTGTGACATGGCTTACTAGAATCTTCCAGAAGAAAATGTAAATGGCCTACATTACCTTATGTAGAAGATTCTTTTTTGAAACTCAGAAGGAGGCATATATTTCCAGTAATTTTCTTATGGCTCCTCCAGAAGTAAAACAGGAAAAGCTAGTTAAATAATTTCATTATGGCTCATGTCACAGTGGGTTTCAGGTCATCCTGACCTTGCAGTTAATAATGAGGTTCTGTGAGGCAGGTGATAGTGATGCGCAGGTGAGAGAACGTGGGGATCACCTGGTGCAGAATCAGAGGTGATCTCTCCATGGACGGAGGAGCCGCAGGCTCCAGGAGCTGATGTTCCCCTTGGATGTGTGGGGATATTCATTTCACACATGTAGAGAGATTCCAGGTCCTAGAAGACAGTCTGACCAATGGAGAAAATAGCTTAGTTTATTCTTCAGTGCCAATATGTAAATATTAGTAGTTTGCTTTGAGGTACAAACTTCTACTAATCATGCTCTTGGTATTTCCCAGTCATACCAGGATTGACAGTTAATTTATGTAGATTTTGATGTTAAGTTTCTCATGTAATTGTTTCCTCAGTTTGTGTGTGTTTAAGTAGATATTTATTACTGGGATGGCATTAAAAAAATCAAATCTTTCTTTGTTCTCATTTTTTTCTTAAGATGAAAAAAAGTCAACACTTTCTTCTGTTAGAGATGAATAGTCCAGAAGGTATTTTGTAGAACGCTTTCTACAATAGAAAATTATTATTATTTTAGAGATGTGTTTTGTAAACATACATTTGCAACTTTATTATTAATAATTAATGGATTTAGATGTTTTGTATTTTAATTTTTATATTCTGTACACATTGGAATAAAATGAAAAGAGGTTACAATAATGACATTCACTATTTTGGAGTGTTTAGGAACCTGTTTTATTCACTGGAACAATGAGGAAAAATCTGGATCCCTTTAATGAGCATATGGATGAGGAACTGTGGAATGCCTTAGAAGAGGTAATTTATTAATAGTAACTGTAATTAACTTGATAGTATCAGTATCTGTGTGTTTTCATTTGGAGCATTGCAGATAATTAAGGGGAGCATATCAGTTTCACTGACTTCATTTACCTCCTAGGAAAACACTGATGACATGCGTGCACTTAAAATGTGTGTGAAAATCAACAATATAATGTGACGTGTTTTCATTTTAGCTATTTCCCTAGAACCCTGAACAAATAAATACATTATCTTGTCCTTAGCAGAGTACTCAATTAGATGTTAAAACTGGGATTAAATTCTAGTAGTGACTTGGTGAATTAAAATTACTCCATTACACCCCAATATTCATTTTATTCCTCTGGTCTTAGGGAACATTTACAAAGTGGAGACAATAGTAGTTTTTCCTTATTAATTAAAAGATGTAAACAAAATAATACCAATAAAATGTAGAGATATCATAGGAAAGTGTTTAGAAAGGTAAATTATATAGTCAGAATTGATAATGATTATTTATTGACAATTATGTCATTTTAATACTGTAGCATAAATGCAGGTAACAGGACCCTGGAACATCTGCTCAGTTTTTATATGGATAGGTTGGTTCATTTCTAGAGAATTTTATGTTATTTGTGTCATACTTCCCCTTGCCCTACTTCTTTGAATTTCTTCACCCTTACATGGAAAAAAAAAATGACTAGGAGATTGCTGTCATTTTTTATTTTAATACAAATTATTTTGTGTGTTTGCACTCATTTTACAAATTAATTCTCCTGGTGACAGAAACCCTAGACTTCTAAATCATAGACAGATTTCTAATTTCTCCTAGGACCTAGCTCAATCTTTTGCTTTTAAAAAGTAAAGATGAGCATTCCTATACATTCACAATGAAAGATCAGAAAGAGAAATTGAGAAAACAATCCCATTTGCCATTGCAACAAAAATAATAAAATACCTAGGAATAAACCTACCTAAGGAGACAAAACTACAATGAGACAAAACTATCTCATAAAACTACAAGATAGTGATAAAAGAAATAAAAAATGATGCAGAACAGATGGAAGGATATACCATGTTCTTGGATTGGAAGAAACAATATTGTGAAAATGACTATACTACCCAAACAATCTACAGATTCAATACAATCCCTGTCAAATTACCAATGGCATTTTTCATAGAATTAGAACCAAAAATTCTACAGTTTTAATGGAAACACAAAAGACTCCAAGAAGCCAAAGCAGTCTTAAGCAAGAAAAACAAAGCTGGAGAAATTAGATTCCCTGACTTCAGAATATATTATTGAGTTGGCCGAAAAGTTTGTTACATAAGATTTTATGGAAAAACTTAAACGAACTTTTTGGCCAGTTCGATACAGAACTAGAGTAATCAGGTTGATATAGTACTGGCACAAAAACAGAAATATAGATCAGTGGAACAGGATGGAAAGCTCAGAGATGAACTTACACACCCATGGTAACTAATCTATGACAAAGGAGGCAGGAATATACAACGGAGAAAAAGCGGTCTCTTCAGTAAGTGGTGCTGGGAAAACAGGACAGCTATGTGTAAGAGAATAAAGTTAGAATACTACCTAATACCATATACAAAAATAAACTCAAAATGGATTAAAAACCTAAATGTAAGAGCAGATACTGTAAAACTCTTAGAGAAAAACAGGGAAAACACTCTGCATAAATAACTACTAAATATTTGATTGATCTTTTCATTTCAGAGACATTGGCATATTTCTTTAATCTTTTTTGTTTGTTTTTGTTACACAAATCTGAGAGGCTGATTGTTCATGTTATTTTGAATTGGTGCACTTGTCATTTAGTGTTACCCTCAGGGAAGCTCTGAAATCTGTAATATACAGATGCGCCTTGACTATCACCAGGCAGATTTGAAGGTATGACCATCTCTAGCCAGTAATTCTGGTTTCTGAAGGATGTCACCACTGAGTCTTTATATACCCACTCTGCTTTTCAGAAGCATGTGGATTTTGTTTTCTTAAACTGGGTCTATTGCTTCACCTTCTCCTCTCTGAAAAGCAGTGCACCTCTGATTTCATTTAAGTTTGTGAGTCTTTTACAGTAAAATTCTACAAGAGAAGAGGTGTGTAAGTGTAAAGAACAATAGGATGATCCACTACTCTTGAATTCATAGGACAAATTTAATGGTGAAATTGGGACACATCTTAAAAAAAATAACTGGAAGTACTGGTAAATTATTTTTTATTTGTTTCCCAGATTGAGATTTTTTTTCACAGGTTCTTGGGTAGCATTACTCTAGAATTTTAAAACATATTGTTTCATGAAAAGAGAGGCAATGTTAATCTAAATTATAAAAATGCTGAAGTGGTAGATAATACTAAGATCTATTTAAATGACATGTAGGACTTTCTATAAAAATAAAGAAATGTGAGCTTATTTCATGAAGTGAAGTATGTGGTTTCCATGTATTGCTTCTGGAATTAACCCTGTTAACTTTGATGATACCACTTAAAGAAATCATCCTATCATTACGTTTTTCTAGGAATTGATTCCATATGACTCTTTTAAAGAAAACTTATCAAATCTTTCATTGAAAAACATACAAATGTGATAAATAATTCCAAGAGAATCTGAATAGAGGGATGATTTATCACTCTAAGTTATCGTTGTTCAGTTGCTAAGTCACGTCCAACTGTGACCCCATGGAGTACAGTGTGCCAGACTTCCCTGTCCCTCACCATCTCCTGGAGTTTGCCCAAGTTCATGTCCACTGAATTGATGATGCCATCCAACCATCTCATCCTCTGTTTCCTCCTTCTCCTTCTGCCTTTAATCTTTCACAGCATCAGGGTCTTTTCCAATGAGTCAACTGTTTGCATCAGGTGGCCAAAGTATTGAAGCTTACGCTTCAGCATCGGTCCTTGCAAAGAATATTCAGGGTTGATTTCCTTTAAGATTGATTAATTTGATCTCCTTGTTTTCTAAGGGACTC
>SJYA01001677.1:110351-139234 GCA_006410615.1 Neotragus moschatus | reverse complement strand
CCTCCATTAATTTTTCTTAGTTTCTTCTCTCATTCCTGAAAATTACTCAGGTACTTAACTATACTTTTAGAATGCACTATTAAATAATATATACAATACTCTTATATTTCATATTAAAAGTTTATTTGAATTGTCATTTTTTAATGGTGGCCAACTGTTAAAATATTCCCAACCCAAGTTATAGCTCCATATTTTAGTGGGGTAGAACACAGTCATTTTCACTGTATCATAGTTGTTTCAGCATTTTTGGGTTCCCTTATCAAAAAAATAGACTCAAATTTAGACTGCCAGGAGGTTGATGGCTAAAGTTGTTGAATTTCTCAGGAGTCCATGAGAAGAAAAGGCCTAGTGAGAAAAACAGTATTTTTTAACTGAAAGGATTTAATATAAGAAATGCATTACACAGGGATTAGAAGGCTAGAAAAGTGAAACACTGGGGTGACGATTTTAGAAAGCAGCTACCATAACCTTGGACAGATCTCCAGACCTGAGGACTCAGAAGAGAGGCCCCGAAGAACCGATGCTCGTACCTCTGAGGAGAGGTCACTGCCCGGTTGCTGGTTATATTTGTGAGGGGGCAGGATGGGGCTGGTTCTCCAGGTGCTAATAGCTGGGAGCTGGAGTCAGGACACAGTGCTGAGGTGCCGCTAGTAGCAAAATCAGAGCATTAGCAAGATTTCCCACCTTCAGTCTCCCTCTAGTGCCCCCTACTGGCAAGACCTAACAAAGGCCACTTGGCAAAAGAATCTCTGAACTGCTACAGTGACTTGCAGAGACCCAGCTTCTGCATCACGTGAGAGTTTGGAAAGAAAGCCAAATCAGGGTTGAGAGACTAAATAAACAACCAGCGAGTCTCTTACACAATAGCTCTGTTCTGCACACACGGCAGGCTACAGGCTTTGGTCCCTGGTTATCTGTCTAGTATCTTCCTTTCAGGTTTGGTTGGCTCTTTCCACCTTAGTAATTTAATATTTCCTTCCTTAGCTCTATTTCCTTCCTCCATCTATTCCTTTTCTCTCTCTTTTTCATTTTATCTTTTTCCTTATCCTTTCCCTCTGTTGCTTGCTCAGTTTCAATAAATGAGTAATGGGATGTGGCTTTATAACATAAGGAAAACATCCCTCAAAGGAAAATCTTTGGCAGCAGATAATCTCAGGGAATGCAAGATACTTTAAGGTATTTTGATGGTCCATACAAAACAGGTAATAATCACTAATGAGTGGTCAGTAATACTCACAGTTCTTCATGTCTAAGGATAATAGTACCATCTCTTTTGACTTCTTGGGCAGCTTCTGGAATATCATGTCCTGTCCTACTTCACATGCATTGTCAAATGGGATCATCAGTGGGGCGCTGAGTAGATACCAGGCTGTCAGCACTGAGGCAGTGCCTGTAGCCTCACTCCCTGAGCTGGGTGTGCATAAGAATGAGCTCTCGGGAGGCGGAGGACAGGAGTGGGGCATCCCCAGCCAAAGGGATGCTCTAGGCTCCAAGCAGTGTGTATGGCTACCTAGACTAGACATCACAGGAAGCAGACACTACCTGTAGACTTTCATGAGAGATGGGGCGGCATTCAAGATTGCCCAACAGTGACTCTTAATTTCTAGAAATGTTTTGTATCAGGCATCCTTAGTCCTTCATTTTGTGTTCTTAAATGCTAATTGGAAAAGTAAACTTTTATTTCTACTTTTTACTTGTCACTTTATTGTTCTTACCTCTCAACATTGTATTTCAAAGACTGTCCCTTAAAGCGCCATTTTTTCTATAACAAATAAATGATGCTGTGAGATATACCTGTTTCAAACCCTTTGTCAGGTTTTAGACATAGTAGCAGAAAGATGGCTTGATCTCCAGCTCAGTTAAGTGTCTGTTCAGTTAAATTCTTTGTTCCTGGATGTGCCCTAAAGATTTATTTTTGGGTTTTTGGTATTATAGCATTAATGACATTCATGGTAGCAGATTCTTTTTATCATCTAATTCTTAGAAGTACTGTCATCTTGAAATGTGTGGTTGGTTAGGGAAACTGAAGAAGGACCGAATTTGGAGGACATGTTGCCCGGTCAGTCCTAAGGTGTTATTACTCAGCACCTGATCTACAGAGGTGAACATCTATATTCTATGAACCACTCAGCTTTCTTGATATTATCAAAATACATTCATTTTTTTAATGCTTTACTTACTGATTTGTTGTTCATTCACTCAGTCATGTCCAACTCTTTGCAACTCCATCGACTGCAGCATGCCAGGTTTCACTGTCTTTCGCTATTTCCCAGAGCTCACTCAAACTCATGTTCATCCAACCATCTCACCTTCTGTCGTCTCGTTCTACTCCTGTCCTCAATCTTTCCCTTCATCAAGGTCTTTTCCAGTGACTTGGCTCTTTGCATCAGGTGGCCAAAGTACTGGGGCTTCAGCTGCAGCATCAGTCCTTCCAGTGAATATTCAGGGTTGATATCCTTTAGGATTGACTGGTTTGATCTCCTGCAGTCCAGGGAACACTTAAGAGTCTTCTCCAGCACCACAGTTCAAAAGCATCCATTCTTAGGCTGGAACCCAGCCTTCTTTATGGTCCAACTCCCATATCCGTACATGACTTCTGGAAAAACCATAGCTTTGACTATATGGGCCTTTGTTAGCAAAGCAATGTCTACTTTTTAATACACTGTCTAGGTTTGTCATAACTTTTCTTTCAAGGAGTGAGTGTCTTTTACTTACCAATATCGAGGTTATAAATTTCTATAACCTCAATTTTTTTCTCTCTTGGTCAATGTCTGTGAACAAATATTTAAAGTAGTTTCATGAAGCAGCTCACTGCCCGTCCCTCCCCAGCTTTCTAGTTTTGTCTCACTCTGTTCTCCCTCCTTCCTTTACAGCTAAAATCACACTGATGGTCTTTCAGTTCTCCAGATTCAATGTTCACTCTCTTACAATGTGCCCTCTCTAGACTGTTGGCTTAGTCTAAGGTGCCTGCAGTGGAAATGGTGAGATGGTGGGACCTGGGGTAGATAAGGAAGTGGAGCCAAGTGGACTGTGTGATGGATTGAACATGGGCTCTGAGGGCAGAGAGAGAGGTTGACGCTGGTTTCTGGGTGCAGAGCCTGAGCATCTGGGTGAATGGGGAAGATGAAGGGAGAAGGGGAAGGCAAGGGTTCTGTTTGGAGCCTGTCATCTTTGTGATGAATGACCTTGTTTCCAGGAAAGGATCTTACCCTTCACTGTGGAGCTGCTCTTTCCACTCCTGTGTTGGGAGACCTTCAGTTTAAGGTTCCCAGGTTGAGATCATCAGTGATGTCATGGGGAGGTCCCACCAGGAGATGTAACCTTGGCCTTGTGTTTACATCTCAGTCTGAGCTGGTTGTGGTTGCCGACTCCTCTGGTAGGAATAACAGGATTAGACCTCATGGCACCAAAAGACAAGCATCCCCCAGCTTCAGGGTTGGGGATTGTCCTCTGTGCTTCACTAACACCAGGTGTAAAGCTTATATGTTATTCTAGAGCTTTTAATTACCAGTTGGCTTTCAATGCAGCAAAAACTTCACAAATAATGTACTTTCTCAAATCTTCAGTTTTTGAGGCAATTTTATTTTTATTGCTTGCTTTAGAACCATGGACATACCTTGTTTTATTGTGCTTCCCAGATATTGCATTTTGTACAAATTGAGAGCTGGTCATAAACCTGCATCAAGCACATCAGTAGGCACCATTTTTCCATCAGCATCTGCTTATTCCATGTCTCTGTGTCACCTTTTGGTAATTCTCACAATATATCAAACATTTTCGCTATCATTGCAGTTGCTTTGGTGATCTGTAACATCAGTGATCTTTGATATTACTACTATGACTTACTGAAGTCTCTGATGATGGTTAATATTTTTTAGCAATGCCTCATTTTTAAGATAAGGTCTGTACTTTTTTTTTTTCCAGACATAATGCTATTGCACACATGCTTGGGTATAGTGTAGTGTAAACATAATTTCTATATGCCCTGGAAAACCAGAAAATGCATATGACTCACTTTACTGCAATATTCACTATATTTCGGTGTTCTGAAACTGAACTCACAATAACTCTGAGGGATGCCTGTCCCGGTTCCTTTCTGGAAAGCAGGTGATTATCTGTTCTGAAAGCTTTAAGGACATAAAGCAAGTCAATCTGCTGCAAAGCCTGATGCTTCACAGGGCGGGCTGCCAGCCTGGGGAGGGGCTGGGGAAGTGACAGATGCTGATGAAGGGCATAACCAGCAGTGCTGTCACCATAAAGTCCTGTCACTGCTTGTGTTAAGGTGTAATAATTACATACTGTTGCACTGATGAATACTTCTGCACAAAGATAGGTGGATATTTTCTTTTGTTCTGTTTTTTAAAATGAAGAGCCTAACTCATAAAAATATATTTTCTGTTACAAAAAAAGCAATAAATGTGCAAGGTAGAAATAGGAAAATTTTTTTAAATCTCATAAAGGGAAGATTACAAAATATGTACTACCAGAAAGTAACAGTTGTATAGTGCTATAATATTATTTGGATAAAATTAGAACTATTACTAGTTTAATAATTAGTCTTATGCAAAACAGTATTTCACCAGCAGAATTTTTATAGCAACAATATATTCTTAAAATCCCCCATGTCATTAATTAATTTTCTTTTTTGTTATAAATTTATTTATGTACAACATTGTAATTAGCCTCCAATTAAAATAATTTCCTATATCACAATTTAATAGCTGCCTAAAATTTCATCTTAGAGATCAAGTATAATTATTCTGAAACTTTGACATAATATGGGCTTTCCTGGTAGCTCAGACTGTTAAGAATCTGCCTGCAATGCAGGAGACCCAGGTTTGATCCCTGGATCAGGAAGATCCCCTGCAGAAGGGAAGGGCTACCCACTCCAGTATTCTTGCCTGGAGAATTTCATGGACAGAGGAACCTAGCAGGCTACAGTCCATGGGGTCACAAAGAGTTGGACATGACTGAGCAACTAACATTTTCACTCTAGAGATTATATATTTTTCAAATTGTCACTTTTATTCAAAAATCTTGAAATAATTAGATGGATATGGTTTTGTTTAGTGTAAGTGAACAAGAGAAAAGGCTTGTTGGGAAACAATTGTGATCCAGTTAATAGCTTTGTGTATGTGTTGGCTCTCTGAAGTGATTTACCCTGTTTTGGTTCGTTAAACCAAACCATTAATGTTTCAGGATTTTATTTTATGAAGAAATTCTCTTAATTTTAAGTATCTTAAAGATGTCATAACAGCATCTAAGTTATGACTAAGCATAAAACTCATAACAGCAACTAAGTTATTGTATTTAAGTCATTTGCTCCGAAATAGTGGAGCAAGACAGACACATTAGAATTCGTTTTTCTCCTTAGACTCACTACTGCCTCTACATTAGAGGGTTCTTCTTACAGATTTTAGGATTAGCTGGGTGCTTGTGATCTGCTTTCTCTGCGGCCAATAGCACAGCTGTTGCCTCCAATTACTACACACTGCAGCCTTCATGTCACCTGAGTTCTCCCTAGAACCAAGAACAAAGAAGCATGTGACAGTCTGCACTTGCGTTAACAGTATTGTCAGTGGGCAACATTTTCACTGTCTCTAATTCCAAAGAATTAGAGAATTCTTTGGAAATGAATGATGAAGAACCAAACCAGGGACAGGAAACTCAGATTCCACCTCTTTGTTTATAGTCAGTCTTATGATTTTATGTTTTCTTATGTTTCTTCCCCAACACAAACCTCTTCTCAGTAGAATTTTTCCCAGAAAAATCAAAACCAGAAACTGTTGTAACATCCCCACCTGGAAAGCACAAAATAGCTCATGCCTAACTAGAGTTTTACTTAAATTCTGTTTTTCACCTTCATGGAACATTTCTTCCAGAAGCCTGCTGCTGCTGCTAAGTTGTTTCAGTCGTGTCCAACTCTGTGCGACCCCATAGACGGCAGCCCACCAGACTCCTCCATCCCTGGGACTCTCCAGGCAAGAACACTGGAGTGGGTTGCCATTTCCTTCTCCAGTGCATGAAAGTGAAAAGTGAAAGTGAAGTTTCTCAGTTGTGTCTGACTCTTAGCGACCCCATGGACTGCAGCCTACCAGGCTCCTCCCTCCATCCATGGGATGTTTCAGGCAAGAGTACTACATGGCTGCAATTATAATATTTCAGAAAAGGAAACTCCTTCAAAAACTCCAAAAGATTTCATTCAAGTTTTCAAAGGAAAATAACTAATACGTATGTAGAAAGCACAGTTGAGGAGAAGAGATACTTTAAGAGAGGAGTGCTTATGTGCAAAGGCAGCAGATTTAGGAAAGTGACTGTGGAGGTGACCGTGAGCCAGCCTTCATCATCCCCCTGGTGAAAGAGTAATTTATTATTTCAAGATCTAAGAAAGGATTTTGAGTTAATACTTGCCACGTTGCCCTGTCACTGAGAAAATCACAGGCACCCATGTTAACAATGAGGGACCCATTATGCAAGTTTGGACAGCTGTCCCTGTGTCATCACCTGACAACCAGAAACCGAGATACAACACAGACCTTCCCCGTGCAATTCTTCTTGTTGATAAGTAGNAAAGGATTTTGAGTTAATACTCTCCATGTTGCCCCGTCACTGAGAAAATCACGGGCACCCATGTTACCAATGAGGGACCCACTATGCAAGTTTGGACAGCGGTCCCTTTGTCATCACCTGGCAGCCAGAAACAGAGATATGACGCAGACCTTCCCCGTGCAACTCTCCTTGTTGACAAGTGGGGCTCTCTCTCTATTGTTGCCATCATTTCTTATCAGGCTCTAACTCCGTCCTCTCCTGCCCCCTACCACTCCGTGCACTCGCCCACCTCTCCTTGCATTCCTCTTTTTCACTGATGGCATCTTGCCAATGAATGGATCAAGTTATCTTGCAGTGGGTCCATTTAATTTTTCTATCTAGACAGCTACCAGGAATATCTACACATAAACAGGTTTGATAAACATGTCTCCACTGGGCTTATGTAACTCACTCTCTTATCCAACATAATGTGCTTTTACTTAACCCCTAGAACTTGAAAGTAATTCAAGGTTGGGGGTCCTGGAGAGATCCTGGGGTTCAGGGATTATTATCACACCAATTTGAATGTGTGATTTAGTTTATAGTTTAACTTGTTTTACAGAAAGTGTGGGTACATAGTGGGAAATTATGCAAGATTTTTCTTATAAGGGATGTTAAAAATCTAAAACTATAGCTATTTTTCTGTACATAAAGAGAAATTAGATTTGCTTTATGTTTATTTGTTCTGAAATATCTAGAATCTTTAATCAAGCCAGTGAATGTGAAGGCTAACTTGGTAAAATTCTATTTCCAGCCATTTTTTTCAGTCTATGTCCCATCTTAGCTCTTGTAGCCCCCAAGTTTAAGTTGCCTTTTAAGGTTAATTAGATCCAGTTACTTTTGCTTTTATTTCTTTTGCTTTGGGAGACTGATCTGAGAAAATATTGCTGCGATTTATGTCAACGAGTTCTCTGCCTGTGTTTTCCTTTTGTTTTATAGTACTCAGTCTTATCTTAGGTCTTTAAACTATTTTGAGTTTATTTTTATGTGTGGTATGAAGCAGTATTCTAATTTCATTCATTTCCACCTATGTAGCTTTCCCAGTACTATCTAGCAAAGAGACTGTCTTTTCTTCAATATATATTCTTACCTAATCTTTCATAGATTAACTGAACATAGATGTTTGGAGATCTGTGTTTTAAAGCTTCAGTTTTTCTTCTTCTATATCAGGAGGAGCAGTTATGTTCTACTATGCTATGTTTAAGTAAAGTTGCACATTCAGGGCATCTAAGTTGGCAGGTCCAATTGGCATATAGAAAATTCATTATGTGGATGAGACATTCATTTATTTTTGGACTCTTCTGAGAAAGCTGCTCTTAACAATGATTTACAGTATAAACAAAAGATTAATAGGAAAATGCCCTTTGTGAAACTTAAAAAATTTTTCAAACTAATACAAGGGAAGAAGTTAACTGCAATATCCATATGTGGAAAAAATAACTTGTGTCTTGTTTAGACTTCCAGCATAGTCTCTTCTTTAAAAAAAATAGCTGTATTAATTGATTTTTGTGCTGTGCTGAGTCTTCATTGCTGTGTGGGCTTTTCTCTAGTTGCAACAAATGTACAGAAATCTTGCAGAGGCTTCTGTTGTGTGGAGCACAGACTACACATTCAGGCTTCAGTAGTTGTGACATGTGGGCTCAGTAGTTGTGGTGCATGAACTTATTTGCTCCACAGCATGTGAGGTCTTCCCGGACTAGAGATCAAACCTGTGACTCCTGCATTGGCAGACAGATTCTTTTACCACTGAGCCACCAGGTAAGCCCATACCGCATATTCTCTTTACATACATTTACTCTAAATATGACCTAAATGAAGAATTAAATTCCACTTCACATCAGAACTGTTTTTGTAATTCTGTTATTTGGGTCAGTTGTTTCAGGTACTTTTCCCCCCTCCATATGCATTAACCAAGGTCACTCCTAGGTAGAAAGGCAGAGTTAAGAGCCCCTTCTTCTCCCTTTCAATGTCCAACTAACAGGTTTATTAATGAATAATAAAAGGGGTGAAAGGCAGTTAGCTTAAGAAAGAAAGAGAAAGAAGCAAATAAAGGTAATTTGTGAAAACAGATTCAGATCCTAGGCAGTTAATGTTGGTCTGCCCCATGTGCTGTGCCAGCTGTGATCACTTTAATTTGGAGCTCAATTTCTTATTTCTTTTATAGACTTATCCCAAGAAAAAACTGGATTTCTAGAAATTCCTTCTGTGCGGAGCAGTTCTGCAAAAGCTGCTTATACAACAGCTCTTTTTGCCAGCCTTCCACTCTCATAATAATAAACTACAGCCACAGCCAACTTCAGGAAGCATCTTAACCTCCTGGACAAGGGATTCTGCCCCTCTTGTTGTTGTTCAGTCACCCAGTCTCTCAGTTTCTGACCCTTTGTGACCCCATGGACTGCAGGACTCCAGACTTCCCTGTCCTTCACTACTTACCAGAGTTTGCTCAAACTCGTTCATTGAATTGGTGATGCCATCCAACCATCTCATCTTTTGCTGTCCCCTTCTCCTCCTGCCTTCAATCTTTCCCAGCATCAGTGTCTTTTGCAGTGAGTCAGCTCTTCCCATCAGGTGGCCAAAGTAATGGAGTTTCAGCTTCAGCATTAGTCCTTCTAGTAGGGGCTGACATAATCCAGGACCCTAATGAAATTCCAGAATTTAATTTTTTTCCCTCAAAATATTGCTCAGATTGTCAAGTCAACTTGACAATTAATTTGTTGTCAGGAAACTACCATGTGGTTTGTATGATGTCAACCTACTTTTTAGATAAATGCAGTCTGATTTTCTTGAATCAAGACATTTCCCAACTCTGTGTATCTGTATAAATAGCCCTCAAAGGTCAGAGTCTGAGAGCTAAAAGCACTAACTAATGATAGCAACCCCAAAGGCCCTGGGCAGAATATAAAATGCTACAGACTGTTCAGTTCCAGTAATCGTATTCTAAACTTTTCATTTTCTTCCTTTTCTATAACCATATAATGATGAAAGGTCAGGCTGGGCCTTTGTATCCCTAGTAAAACAGAGTAATCAAACCATTTAAATATCAGTCCTACCACCCAAATTCTTACTGACCTGCCCCTTTTTGAAATATTGTCTGAGTTATATTACTGGGGATATTGTGTGCTAATGGGTTTCTTTCTGCTGTTAACAGGTTTTGGAATCAGGGACACAGAAAGAATATGATTGGTCATATGATTTGCTGCAAGACAGAAACAGCCTATTTTACAAGATGGTGCAACAACTGGGCGAGACGGAGGCTGCTGCCCTCACCCAAAGGGCAAAATAGGTGAGCCTGCTGCAGGAAGCTGTAATTAAAATTCGCCTCCAGGATTCACTCTTCAGAGGATCTCCACCAAGCGTCTGGGAACAAGGACTCTGCTCTCTTCAGTTAGAAGCCACCAGAGAGGAAGCTTCATGACTGGGTCTTAACAACATGTGTCAGGTGGNAAGTGGGGCTCTCTCTCTATTGTTGCCATCATTTCTTATCAGGCTCTAACTCCGTCCTCTCCTGCCCCCTACCACTCCGTGCACTCGCCCACCTCTCCTTGCATTCCTCTTTTTCACTGATGGCATCTTGCCAATGAATGGATCAAGTTATCTTGCAGTGGGTCCATTTAATTTTTCTATCTAGACAGCTACCAGGAATATCTACACATAAACAGGTTTGATAAACATGTCTCCACTGGGCTTATGTAACTCACTCTCTTATCCAACATAATGTGCTTTTACTTAACCCCTAGAACTTGAAAGTAATTCAAGGTTGGGGGTCCTGGAGAGATCCTGGGGTTCAGGGATTATTATCACACCAATTTGAATGTGTGATTTAGTTTATAGTTTAACTTGTTTTACAGAAAGTGTGGGTACATAGTGGGAAATTATGCAAGATTTTTCTTATAAGGGATGTTAAAAATCTAAAACTATAGCTATTTTTCTGTACATAAAGAGAAATTAGATTTGCTTTATGTTTATTTGTTCTGAAATATCTAGAATCTTTAATCAAGCCAGTGAATGTGAAGGCTAACTTGGTAAAATTCTATTTCCAGCCATTTTTTTCAGTCTATGTCCCATCTTAGCTCTTGTAGCCCCCAAGTTTAAGTTGCCTTTTAAGGTTAATTAGATCCAGTTACTTTTGCTTTTATTTCTTTTGCTTTGGGAGACTGATCTGAGAAAATATTGCTGCGATTTATGTCAACGAGTTCTCTGCCTGTGTTTTCCTTTTGTTTTATAGTACTCAGTCTTATCTTAGGTCTTTAAACTATTTTGAGTTTATTTTTATGTGTGGTATGAAGCAGTATTCTAATTTCATTCATTTCCACCTATGTAGCTTTCCCAGTACTATCTAGCAAAGAGACTGTCTTTTCTTCAATATATATTCTTACCTAATCTTTCATAGATTAACTGAACATAGATGTTTGGAGATCTGTGTTTTAAAGCTTCAGTTTTTCTTCTTCTATATCAGGAGGAGCAGTTATGTTCTACTATGCTATGTTTAAGTAAAGTTGCACATTCAGGGCATCTAAGTTGGCAGGTCCAATTGGCATATAGAAAATTCATTATGTGGATGAGACATTCATTTATTTTTGGACTCTTCTGAGAAAGCTGCTCTTAACAATGATTTACAGTATAAACAAAAGATTAATAGGAAAATGCCCTTTGTGAAACTTAAAAAATTTTTCAAACTAATACAAGGGAAGAAGTTAACTGCAATATCCATATGTGGAAAAAATAACTTGTGTCTTGTTTAGACTTCCAGCATAGTCTCTTCTTTAAAAAAAATAGCTGTATTAATTGATTTTTGTGCTGTGCTGAGTCTTCATTGCTGTGTGGGCTTTTCTCTAGTTGCAACAAATGTACAGAAATCTTGCAGAGGCTTCTGTTGTGTGGAGCACAGACTACACATTCAGGCTTCAGTAGTTGTGACATGTGGGCTCAGTAGTTGTGGTGCATGAACTTATTTGCTCCACAGCATGTGAGGTCTTCCCGGACTAGAGATCAAACCTGTGACTCCTGCATTGGCAGACAGATTCTTTTACCACTGAGCCACCAGGTAAGCCCATACCGCATATTCTCTTTACATACATTTACTCTAAATATGACCTAAATGAAGAATTAAATTCCACTTCACATCAGAACTGTTTTTGTAATTCTGTTATTTGGGTCAGTTGTTTCAGGTACTTTTCCCCCCTCCATATGCATTAACCAAGGTCACTCCTAGGTAGAAAGGCAGAGTTAAGAGCCCCTTCTTCTCCCTTTCAATGTCCAACTAACAGGTTTATTAATGAATAATAAAAGGGGTGAAAGGCAGTTAGCTTAAGAAAGAAAGAGAAAGAAGCAAATAAAGGTAATTTGTGAAAACAGATTCAGATCCTAGGCAGTTAATGTTGGTCTGCCCCATGTGCTGTGCCAGCTGTGATCACTTTAATTTGGAGCTCAATTTCTTATTTCTTTTATAGACTTATCCCAAGAAAAAACTGGATTTCTAGAAATTCCTTCTGTGCGGAGCAGTTCTGCAAAAGCTGCTTATACAACAGCTCTTTTTGCCAGCCTTCCACTCTCATAATAATAAACTACAGCCACAGCCAACTTCAGGAAGCATCTTAACCTCCTGGACAAGGGATTCTGCCCCTCTTGTTGTTGTTCAGTCACCCAGTCTCTCAGTTTCTGACCCTTTGTGACCCCATGGACTGCAGGACTCCAGACTTCCCTGTCCTTCACTACTTACCAGAGTTTGCTCAAACTCGTTCATTGAATTGGTGATGCCATCCAACCATCTCATCTTTTGCTGTCCCCTTCTCCTCCTGCCTTCAATCTTTCCCAGCATCAGTGTCTTTTGCAGTGAGTCAGCTCTTCCCATCAGGTGGCCAAAGTAATGGAGTTTCAGCTTCAGCATTAGTCCTTCTAGTAGGGGCTGACATAATCCAGGACCCTAATGAAATTCCAGAATTTAATTTTTTTCCCTCAAAATATTGCTCAGATTGTCAAGTCAACTTGACAATTAATTTGTTGTCAGGAAACTACCATGTGGTTTGTATGATGTCAACCTACTTTTTAGATAAATGCAGTCTGATTTTCTTGAATCAAGACANAGGACCCTAATGAAATTCCAGAAGCATTTACCTTTTTCCAGCCAAATATCGCTCAGACTGTCAAATCAACTTGATAGTTAATTTGTTGTCAGGACACTGCTATGTGGTTTGTATGATGTCAACCTACTTTTTAGATAAATGCATTCTGATTTTCTTGTATCAAGCCATTTCCCAACTCTGTGTATCTGTATAAATAGCCCTCAAATGTCAGAGCCTGAGACCTAAAAGCACTAATTAATGATAAGAACCCCCAATGACCTGGGCAGAATATAAAATGCTACAGACTGTTCACTTCCAATAATCATATTCTAAACTTTTCATTTTCTTCCTTTGCTATAACCATATAATGATGAAAGGCTGGGCTGGGCCCTTGTCTCCCAGTAAAACAGGGAAATCAAACCACTTAAATACCTCCAGTCCTACCGCCCAAATTCTCCCTCCTGCTCCCTTTTGAAATGTTGTCTGAGTTATGTGTTACTGGGAGATATTATGTGCTAATGGGTTTCTTTCTGCTGTTAACAGGTTTTGGATTCAGGGACACGGAAAGAATATAATCGGCCATATAATTTGCTGCAAAATAGAAACAGCTTCTTTTACAAGATGGTACAACAACTGGGCAAGGCAGAGGCTGCTGTCCTCACCAAAAGGGCAAAATAGGTGAGCCTGCTGCGGGAAGCTGTAATTAAAATTTACCTCCAGGGTGCACTCTTCAGGAGATCTCCACCAAGGGTCTGGGAACAAGCACTCTATGCTCTTTTCAGTTAGAAGCCTCCAGAAAGGAAGCTTCATGACTGGGTCTTAACAACATGTGTCAGGTGGAAGGCAGGTCTGCTGAGCCTGCACCAGTGCTGGGGGTGGGGTCGGGATGTGTGAACCCTTCTGTGTGCACACACCTGTGCCTGAGACAGATTTTGGATTCGACTTTCCACATATGCAGACTCTGGGTTGAGATTATCATGGAGCACTGAACACCCTCATTTTGAAGATACTTTACATTCATTCTGATTGGTACTTGCTTAGCACATTTATGATACAAGTTCTGTCAAGGAAAACCCAGGAAATTTGAGAGTTTAAGGGGAAAAATCTTGGAATACTTTGATTCTAGGAAGATCTTCCAGAGAAAGATGTAAATCTCTTCTGTTTCCTAATCTGAAAACAAAACAAAACAAAACAAAACTCTTACCTGAAATTGTCACTTTCTTCCTAATTCTTTGTTGTTTAGAATTAGGCCCATTTGCCCCCCATGCTTCCTCTACCTTCTAGAAGATGAAATTGTCACCAGGACAAATCAAGAACTCACAATAGCTTTACACTGTAGTCTGAATGGTGCTTGAAGGTTTACAGAGCACTTTCTCAGAGAGGAGGTGTGTGAGGCGCTAAGCACTGTATGTGGTGTGAGGAAGGAGCTCAGTGAATAACATTCAAGTTACGTGGTATCTTCTTAACAGAGGTGAAGTGGTAACCAAGGTCTGGTTTAAGAGACCTAGCCATTGTCATGCAGCCATCTGTAATTCTTTCTGGAACCAGGTGGGAGTGGGATTGGAGTTGATGAGAAGATAGAGGGAGGGAAGGAAGGTTTGGTGTTCTTGCCCCTTAACATGTGTGGCTCAGGGTGGGATGTGGCTTCTCCATTGAAAATTTATCTCTGGGTGTTAAATTATGGGTGTATTTTCCATTCTTCATACTTGTCTGCCTTTCCCAGACTTTCACTTGTAAATAGAATAAGATTATTTGTGTAATATTTAAAATGTCTTAAAGAAAACATACCCTAGTGTCATAATTACTTGTATAAGAAAGATTTATCTGAAGTGTGGCCTGAGTTCCTCACCGTCTCCTCTCAGTCCTCTCTATAAATGAGGAAATGCAGGGCCGGGCCTTCCGCTGCTCATCAGGTAGGAGACTTCCTGGGTCCCAGAGCTGGCTAAGAGCCAGCAGAATTAGAGTCCGTGTTTAGGTGTAAGGACAAGGAAGCCTGTGTTCTGAACTTTTCATAAGAACTTACATTGTGTGCAAATGTTGAAAAGCTAAACTAGGAACTCTGTATTTTTTATTTTATTTTTATGCCTGAAATTCACAGAGTACTTTTATCCACTAGAGTGTCTCCCAGTCAGACCATCCCTCCTGAGACCTTGAGAGCTAGGAATCTCCCAAACCTTTTTTGCTCTTTTGACCTTAGGCTGCTGCTACTGCTAAGTTGCTTCAGTCGTGTCTGACTCTGTGTGACGCCATAGATGGCAGCCCACCAGACTCTGCCGTACCTGGGATTTTCCAAGCAAGAACACTGGAATGGGTTGCAATTTTCTTCTCCAAATGACCTTAGGCATTTCACATCAAAAAGATGTGTTCTCACCTGTATGTCAAAGTTTTCATTTTAAAACTATATTGTCATGACATTGAATAATGAGAAATAGAACACAGAATTTTAGATTTGTCCAGATAATAAGGTAATAGGATTCAACCCTCTCTTTGTACAGGTGCTCTTTGTACAGGTGCTTTAGAAGGAAGGTGGCCCTATGTATATAACTGGTGTTAAGCTAGTCTGCAGCAGACACAGAATTATAAATTTGTTCTTTCAGTAAATATTATAAGTCAAATGTAACATACATACTTAAGTAGATATAGGTCATAGAATTAGCAATCTTGTGATTCCAGGTCTAGTAATCCTGCATCTACTCTAATAATATTAATGGTAAATTACATTTGTATAGTTCTTTATAATTTATTTTATACAGTTCTCACATGTATGATTTCATGTGAACTCATGATGGTCCATTTTTATCCCATGTTATAAATGAGGAGAGTGGCTACAGGGCTCACCCTAGGTCACAGAGCTGGTCCAGGGAACACAGAGGGGGAATTGCTGGCAGAGTCAAAGTGCTGTCCTAGGTACTGCGGTCTGTGTCGAGCCTGAGAACACTGCTCCTGCCATGTGGTAGCCAAGGTCAGGCCAGTCACCGAAGTTCACAGAGAGGCAGAACCTCACTTTTGTATTTCAGTCCTGCCACTGGCTCAGCTCACCTCTACAGAAAGAAATACATTTCTTATTTCTCATTCCATTTTGACATTACTTCTGCATCCTCTTAGGAGGATAAACTGTCAGATTATCAGTTTTTTGAATGTGCAAGCATCAGATATCAATGTATTAATCAGAGCTGTAACACTGGGAGCATTAGCCTAAGTCAACAAGGTATTCACTCTACTAGAGCAGAATTCATTCATCTGAAAAGAAAACCCAACATCCGGGAAAAGGTGCTTCCACATCACATTCTCTTGAACTTGCAGCTCAGGTGAACTGATCACTGTCCGATTGATTATTTTGGATAATCCTTGAAATAGTAGAGAAAGGAACTTTTAGATATATAAAGCTAAAGGGGGCAGTAGTTTTCTAAGGCTGCCATACAAAAACCAAAGAGTAGGTGACTTATAAAACAGAAACTTATATCCTCACAGCCCTGGAGGTTGGAAGTCTGAGGTCAAGATGTCAGCAGGGTTGTTTTTCTCTGGTGTCTCGCTCCTTGTCTTGGAGACACCATCTTCCCTCTGTGTCTCACATGCTCTTCTCTCTGTGTGAGCCTGTTTCCTGGCCTCTTATGAGAACTCCAGTCTGTTAGATTAGGACCCACCTATATGATTTCATTTTAACTTTATTGCCTCTTTAAAGATGCTGTCTCCAAATACAGTCACATTCTGAGGTACTGTGGGGTTTAGGACTTCAACATGTAAAACTGGAGGTGAGAGGGTAACAGGTAAGAAGTCCAGGGGTCTCCAAAAGGAGGGAATAGTCTGCAAGTGTCAGACATTTTTTATCTCTCTCTTAAGCTGCAGGAGGAAACAAACTACTAGTGTTATATTTTTCCCCTTCTCTATACAAATTTATATCCACAGAAAAAGAAATGCAAAAAGGCAAAATGACTGTCTGAGGAGGCCTTACAAATAGCTGTGAAAAGGAGAGAAGCTAAAGGCAAATAAGAAAAGGAAAGATATACCCATTTGAATGCAGAGATTCAAAGAATAGCAAGGAGAGATAAGAAAGCCTTCAGCGATCAATGAAAAGAAATAGAGGAAAGGAGCAGAATGGGAAAGACTAGAGATCTCTTTAAGAAAATAAGAGCTATCAGGGGAACATTTCATGCAAAGATGGGCACAATAAAGGACAGAAATGCTATGGACCTAACAGAAGCAGAAGATATTAAGAAGAGGTGGCAAGAATACACAGAAGAACTTTAAAAAAATATCTTCATGACCCAGATAATCATGATGGTGTGACCACTCACCTAGAGCCAGACATTCTGGAACGCAAAGTGGAGTGGGCATTAGGAAGCAGCACTCTGTACAAAGCTAGTGGAGGTGATAGAATTCCAGTTGAGCTATTTGAAATCCTAAAAGGTGATGCTGTGAAAGTGCTGCATTCAATATGCCAGCAAATCTGGAAAACTTAGCAGTGGCCACAGGACAGGAAAAATCAGTATTCATTCCAATCCCAAAGAAAGGCAATGGCAAAGAATGCTCAAACTACTTCACAATTGCACTCATCTCACACGCTAACAAAGTAATGCTTAAAATTCTGCAAGCCAGCTTTCAACAGTATGTGCACTGTGAACTTCCAAATATTCAAACTGGATTTAGACAAGGCAGAAGAACCAGAGATCAAATTGCCAACATCCACTGGATGATCACAAAAGCGAGAGAATTCCAGAAAAACATCTACTTCTTCTTTATTGACTATGCCAAAGCCTTTGACTTTGGATCACAACAAACTGTGGAAAATTCTTCAAGTGATGCGAATACCAGACCACCTTACCTGACTCCTGGGAAGTCTGTATGCAGGTCAGGAAGCAACAGTTAAAACTTAACATGGAACAACAGACTCGTTCCAAATCTGGAAAGGAGTACATCAAGGCTGTATATTGTCACCCTGCTTATTTAAGTTATATGCAAAGTACATCATGAGAAATGCTGGGCTGGATGAAGCACAAGCTGGAATCAAGATTGCTGGGAGAAATTTCAATAACCTCAGATATGCAGATGATATGACTCTTATGGTAGAAAGCAAAGAACTAAACAGCTTCTTGAAGAGTGAAAAAGTTAGCTTAAAACTCAACACTTAAAAAACGAAGATCATGGTAGCTGGTCCCATCATCTTATGGCAAACAGATGAGGAAACAATGGAAACAGTGACAGACTTTATTTTTTGGGGGTCCAAAATCACTGCAGATGGTGACTGAAGCTGTGAAATTAAAAGATGCTTGCTCCTTGGAAGAAAAGTTATGAGCAACCTAGACAGCATATTAAAAAGCAGAAATATTACTTTGTCAACAAAGGTCCATCTAGTCAAAGTTATGGTTTTTTCTAGTAGTCACATATGGATATGAGAGTTGGACTATGAAGAAAACTGAGCCTCAAAGAACTGATGCTTTTGAACTGTGGTGTTGTAGAATACTCTTGAGAGTCCCTTGGACTGCAAGGAGATCCAACCAGTCCATTCTAAAGGAAATCAGTCCTGAATATTCATTGGAATGACTGATGCTGAAGCTGAAACTCCAATACTTTGGCCCTCTGTTGCGAAGAACTGATTTCATTTGAAAAGGCCCTGATGCTGGGAATGCTTGAAGATGGGAGGAGAAGGGGATGACATAGAATGAGATGGTTGGCTGGCATTACCAACTCAATGGACATGAGTTTGAGTAAGCTCTGGGTGTTGGTGACAGGGAAGCCTGGTGTACTGCACTCCGTGGGGTCGCAAAGAGTAGGACAGGACTGAGGGACTAAACTGAACTGATGCAAATTTAAAAACAGGTTTCTTTTAAAATTCTGTTTGACATGAAGATACCTGGTTCCACCTGAAGTTAACTTTTCTCAAACTTTGAGCTTCAGTTCAGTTCAGTTCAGTTCAGTCACTCAGTCATTTCCGACTCTTTGTGAACCCAAGAGTCGCAGCACGCCAGGCCTCCCTGTCCATCACCAACTCCCGGAGTTCACTCAGACTCACGCCCATCGAGTCAGTGATGCCATCCAGCCATCTCATCCTCTGTCGTCCCCTTCTCCTCCTGCCTCCAATCCCTCCCAGCATCAGGGTCTTTTCCAATGAGTCAGCTCTTTGCGTGAGGTGGCCAAAGTACTGGAGCTTCAGCTTTAGCATCATTCCTTCCAAAGAAATCCCAGGGCTGATCTCCTTCAGAATGGACTGGTTGGATCTCCTTGCAGTCCAAGGGACTCGCAAGAGTCTTCTCCAACACCACAGTTCAAAAGCATCAATTCTTTGTCGCTCAGCCTTCTTCATAGTCCAACTCTCACATCCATACATGACCACTGGAAAAATCATAGCCTTGACTAGAAGGACCTTAGTCAGCAAAGTAATATGTCTGCTTTTGAATATGCTATCTAGGTTGGTCATAACTTTTCTTCCAAGGAGTAAGCATGTTTTGATTTTGTGGCTGTAGTCACCATCTGCAGTGATTTTGGAGCCCATAAAAATAAAGTTTGACATTGTTTCCACCGTTCCCCCATCTATTTCCCATGAAGTAATGGGACTTGATGCCATGATCTTCGTTTTCTGGATGTTGAGCTTTAAGCCAACTTTTTCACTTTCCTCTTTTACTTTCATCGAGAGGCTCTTTAGTTCCTCTCCTCTTTCTGCCATAATGGTGGTTTCATCTGCATATCTGAGGTTATTGATATTTCTCCCAGCAATCTTGATTNAATAGCCAATGCAGTTTTGAAATAAAGAAGAAAAATGAAGCTGGGAGGAATCAGGCTCCCTGTCTTTAAACTATACTACAAAGCTACAGTAATTGAAACTATGCTACTGGCACCAAAACCAGAAATATAGATCAATGGAACCAGATAGAAAGTCCAGAGATAAACCTATTCACCTATGATCACCTATGGCAAAGGAAGCAAGAATATCCAGTGGAGAAAAGACAGTCTCTTCGGTAAGTGTTGCTAGGAAAACTGGACAGCTACTTGTAAAAGAATAAAATCAGAACACTCCCTAACCTCATACACAGAAATAAATTCAAAATAGACAAAAATGTAAGAACACACACTACAAAACTCTTATATGAAAACAGAGAGAGAACTCTCTCTGACATAAACTACAGTAAGCTCTTTATTGACCCACCACTTAGGGCAATGAAAATAAAATAAAACATAAAAATTTGGGACCTAATAAAGCTTAAAAGCTTTTGCATGGCAAAGAAAAACCATAAAAATACCCGAAAAGACAACCTGCAGAATGGGGGGAAATATTTGCAAACGAAGTGACTGACAAGGGATTAAACTCCAAAAGAATACAGTTCGTGCAGTTCAATATCAAAAATAAATAAATAAGTAAACAACCCAAACAAAAAAATGGGCAGAAGATTAAGACAGTCTCCAAAGAAGACATACAGATGGCCTAAAAGCACATGAATGATGATCAAATCTCTATTAGAGAAATGCATATCAAAACTACAGTGAGGTTTCACCTCCCACCAGTCAGTATGACCATCATCAAAAAGTCCACAAAGAATAAATACTGGATAGGATGTGGAGAAAAGGGCACCCCTCAGCACTGTTGGTGGGAAGGTAAACTGGTACAGATACCACGGAGAACAATGTGGAGGTCCTTTAGAAACCTAAAAACAGAGCTACCATATGATCCAGCAATCCCATTCCTGGGCATATCTCCAGAGAAAACCATAATTCCCAAAGGTACATGCACCCTAATGTTCACTGCAGCACTATTTACAACAGCCAGGACATGGAAGAAACCTCAATGTCCATCAACAAGCAATGGTATGGAAGAGGTGGCACCATACATATAATGGAATATTACCCAGCCATAAAAAGGGCAAAATAATGCCATTTGCAGCAACATGGCTGCACCTAGAGATTTTACTACTGAGTGAAGTAAGTCAGACACAGAAAGACAGAGTATGATGATGTCACTTATATGTGGAATCTAACAAAAGGCTGCAAATGAACTTATCTACAAAACAGAAGTAGAGTTACAGATGTAGAAAATAAACATATTTACCATGGAGGGGTGGGACAAATAAACTTATATTTACCATAAAGGAGGGGTGGGACAAATTGGAGGACTGGGATTGACATATGCATACTACTATATGTAAAATATTAAAATAGATAACTAATAAGAAACTACTGTAAAGGACAGGGAACTCTTTAATGACATATATGGGAAAAGAATATAAAAAAGAGTGGCTATATTTTATGTACACAGATTCACTGTGCTGTACATCTGAAATCAAGACAACAGTATAAGTCAACTATACCCCAATAAAACTTAAAAATGAAAGAATGGACCAAATGAGCCAAAGCAGGAGCCCAAGGCATCACAGGTCTGCTGGTGCAAGCACATAAATGCATACCTGGTCTTTGCTCCTAAAGATTCCAAAAGCCAAAGATAGACATTCTTTTCTAAAGGATAATGTATGTGAAGTATCTATTAAAATGCAAATTACTAAAAAAATGATACATGCACCCCAGTGTTCATGGCATACAGAAAAAGAATCTTTAAAAAGTGGAGATATATATAATAGATTCACTTGGCTATACACCTGAAGCTAACACATTGTAAATCAACCATATGCCAATCAATTTTTTTAAAAAAGAGATTTCAACACGGACCTACTGAAAATAAAAAAATAAATAGGAAAAAAGATAAAAGTTCTCATCAAGACACAAATGACTTCACATGGACCAAACTGAGGAGTCGTATGCAGCAAATACTTTAATATAGTTCATTAGAACCAAAGAATATATATTAGACATGATGACAAGAGTTTAAAAACGACAAACAAAGCTGTAAACAAACCACAGATATCCACATCTGTACTTACTTTCTGCCAGAATCAGGGCCCCAAAGGCAACAACAGTGGTAAAGATGGCACAAATGACACCCAGGTTCACAGCGAGCCATCGGGACGTCGCCAACAGCAGGAACCACGCCTCTGCATTTGTGAACCATAGTAAGTGTGATACATAAACAGGAAAACCATGTTAGCCGCTTCTCATGAGGGAGAGCACTTCCTCAGATGAGGTACAGAAGCTTTTATACAAGGTAGGACAGAAAAGTCACACACTCAAGGAACCTGAAGATTCCAGAAAACTAGGTTATAACCCAAGACAAGATATGGGACACACAGGAATCAGTCCAGGAAGCAAGCATTGAAAAATATCAATATTGTAATTAGCCTCCAACTAAAATAAATTTATATTAAAAAATAATAATAAAAGAAAGTGTCAACCCACAGATTATCAACAGAAATACGATCACAAGAAAGAAGATGGAAAATCGTCTCATTGGTGCATTTTCTGCAACGCTGGTCCTCAGCGTGAAGATCATCCTCTCAGACGTTGACTGTTCCCAGCTATCCGACAGCAGAAAGCACAGCTCACACTGTTTCCAGCACCTTCTGCACTCACCACAGGGCCCTGAAGTGGTTATTCTTAAGAGCCAGTGTTTACATTACCATCAGCTAACAGGATCTGAATTTTCTGCCTAGGAAAAACAACTTCACCGATACAAAGTATAATCAAGTGGGTGGCAAGTCAGGAAATTAGTTTCATCAGTCAAATCTGCTACTCTCCATGCTCTGAAAAGAGTTGACGAACTACAGACTGGGGGACAAGAATAGTGACCACCTGGTTCTGAAAAGAAAATTTTATTGGAAAACAGCCATTCGCTGATGTATTGTCTTTGCCTGTCTTTGTGCTACGACAGCCGAGGTGAGTAGTTGCAGCAGACACAGTACAGCAGAGAAAGCCTACAATATTTTCTATCTGGATCTTTGCAAAAAAACAAAATTTTACTGAGTCCTGCCCTAAAGAGACAGAAGTCCACAGGGCACAGTGATGGAAGGACAATGCAAGCCAGTCAGGGGAGCAAAGCAGGGGGTCATGGAGAAGAGGGGAGCACAGAGGGGATGCTGAGAGGAAGGGGTGGGGGAGGCGGGTGTGCAGAGGGGGACATGCGGGTGACACAGAGAGAGGGGCTGGCCTACTAGGCCACCTGAGAGGGAGGTCAGGCCTCAGAAGGCAGCATATCCCATCTGAAATTATTTCCAGAAACTTACAGACCTGAGTGCAAATCCTGATATGCGTCAAACAGCTCCTGAAACCTCTTTTCAGCTTTGTATGCCCGGATGGTCCAGAGTCCCCGGAGAGAAGATGCTAAGTGGGAAAACACTGGGCTCCGTGCTGGGGAAGCAGAGACAGACACATGACAGAGAAAGTCAGGGAGGCTGGATGCGAGGAAACCACTGACTCCCGGGCTCTGTGGTCACACGTCCTACCAAAGGCAATCCTCCGTGTGACCCTGAACTCCTGCTCACACCAAGCTTCACTTTAATGACCTGGGAATGAAAGATTCTCTTTGAAACTATGTTTGACCAAATTCATTCACAGCTGCTGCTGCTGCTAAGTCACTTCAGTTGTGTCCGACTCTGTGTGACCCCCATAGACAGCAGCTCACCAGGCTCCCCCATCCCTGGGATTCTCCAGGCAAGAACGCTAGAGTGGGTTGCCATTTCATTAACAGCTAGATTTATATAAAGAAATTCTTTACTGGTTCTTTCATCAAGCTCCTCTCAAACACACCTCTCTCCAAATTCTTCTGGCATCTCTTCAGGTGGAAATTGTTCACAACTTTTAAAAAATTTATTGAAGTATAGTTGATTTACAGTAATGTGTTAGTTTCAGGTATATAGTATAGTCATTCAGTTATTTTTTCTGATTGTATTCTATCACAGGTTATTATAAAATGCTGAATAAAATTTCCTGTGCTTTACAGTAAATCCTTGTTGCATACCTATTTGACAAATAGTAGTGTATCTATTTGGAGAAGGCAATGGCACCCCACTCCAGTACTCTTGCCTGGAAAATCCTATGGACAGAGGAGCCTGGTGGGCTGCAGTCCACGGGGTCACTAAGAGTGAGACATGACTGAGCGACTTCACTTTCACTTTTCACTTTCACGCATTGGAAAAGGAAATGGCAACCCACTCCAGTGTTCTTGCCTGGAGAATCCCAGGGACAGGGGAGCCTGGTGGGCTGCCGTCTATGGGGTCGCACAGAGTTGGACACGACTGAAGCGACTTAGCAGCAGCAGCAGCAGCAGTGTGTCTATTAACCCCATATTTCTACTTTGTTCCTCCCTGCCTCCCAATCCCCTTTGGTAAGCTTGTTTCCTATGTCTCTGAGTCTATTTCNATATTTGACAAATAGTAGTGTATCTATTTGGAGAAGGCAATGGCACCCCACTCCAGTACTCTTGCCTGGAAAATCCTATGGACAGAGGAGCCTGGTGGGCTGCAGTCCACGGGGTCACTAAGAGTGAGACATGACTGAGCGACTTCACTTTCACTTTTCACTTTCACGCATTGGAAAAGGAAATGGCAACCCACTCCAGTGTTCTTGCCTGGAGAATCCCAGGGACAGGGGAGCCTGGTGGGCTGCCGTCTATGGGGTCGCACAGAGTTGGACACGACTGAAGCGACTTAGCAGCAGCAGCAGCAGCAGTGTGTCTATTAACCCCATATTTCTACTTTGTTCCTCCCTGCCTCCCAATCCCCTTTGGTAAGCTTGTTTCCTATGTCTCTGAGTCTATTTCCATTTTGTGTACAGATTCATTTGTATTATTTTTAGATTCCATGTATAAGTGATACCATATTTGTCTTTCTCTGACTTTTTAAAAAAATATTATTCTCTAAATCCATTCATGTTGCTTCAAATGGCGATTTTTTTTCATTTTCATTGTTAGTTAATTTTTGAATCCATAACATTATAAAATTTAATTCCTCATTAGAGTCCTCACCACACTGAATTTTAATGAGCTACCTGCACGCTGTCTCCACCTTAGATGAGTAGCCTAAAGGCTGGGATAGAGTCAGTACATCCCCTACCCTGGACCAGAGCCAGACACAGGAAAGGGTGAGACAAGTGAGGGGAGGGGACAGTCTGCCACCTCCCCGTCCTGGGCCTCCCCCTGCACCTGCTCCAGGAGCCTCTGTGCGGGTCACGGAGCACCCGGCACTGCATCACCCTTGTGCCCTCAGGACCCGGCAGACGAGGGGCCTTTGAACAGTCTTGACTTCCGCCCCAGGAACCTGATGGGTGCTTTCATAACTGCCCTGCTGGATCTAACACTTCCCCTTTGTCTCTTGTTTACGCAAAGAGCTGAAAGTGGCTTGGCGGTGCCTTTGTTCATCCAGTTGAGTACCTGTGTTCTCATTCCCACATCCACACTGCTCTCTCTCTCTCTTTATTGACTAACTTTTTAGCTTCCTATAATGTTTTGTTTATAAGAGCAACATAAACTCAGATGGAGCTCATGCTCCAAATAATAAAGGCAAGGGACTCTGTCCAGGCCATTTCTGCAACCCAGCAGGTGTTCCAACCCACCCCCAGAACTCAGTCTGGAAGCAGGGTGCTCACAGGGATGATGCAGGGGTATTCCAGGGCCCATCGCCCTGTCAGAAGGATGGCGAGAGTCCAGCTCCAGAGAGCACAGAAAACTCACCAGAACCAGGCTCTTGTTTCAGAGCAAATGTTGTGACATCAACACTACTCATCACAGACAAGGCTTCTGAGGAGGAAGCAGACGCGGCTGTTCCCCCAGGGAGAGTCCTGGAGTGAACTCTCCAGCGTGGTCTCCCTCACCTGCATCCTTGTCAGGAGATCAACGTGCAGCTGATTCTCTCCAGCGGGGATGGAGGGCAGGATCGACTTTAGAAACCAGGTGTCATCTCAGCCTTAAACACCAGGGAACCAAATACCCCATCACCTACCTCACCTCATGCCCAAGAGTTACAGGCTGGGGGAATCTGGACCCATGAAAAGTCATCCTGTTTCTCTCAAATCTCATTTAGGGCTGAGCAGAATGTGAGTGAACTGGAGGGTCTGCAAAGAAATTAGCTAGTGCAGGGGGAGAGGGGCTGTTAAGGCCCTGGTGCTGTGTTGCCCAAAGTACACTTTTCCCACAAGCACCGAGCTCACTGTCCTAAAGCAACTATGTCACAGTCATGGTGTCAGTCCACAGTCACAGACACGTGTAACCGTACAGTTCACAGGACTGACAGATCCCCCTCTTGTGTCCTCCTAAGTGATTCTTTCCAGCATCACTTATATGAATGGCTTTGAGAAAGGGGAGGCCACAGTGTGGTGTCACCCCAGATACTATAATGATAAACAGAAAACCTGAAAATAACAGGGCTTATCTTTTCAGCAGGGCTTCCCTGGTAGATCAGACAGTAAAGAATCCACCTGCCATGCAGGAGACCTGGCTTCAGTCCCTGGGTCTGGGAAGATCCTCTGGAGAAGGGAACGGCTACCTACTTCCGTATTTTTTTCCTGGAGAATTCCATGGACAGAGGAGCCTGGTGGGCTACAGTCCATGGGGTCACAAAGAGTCAGACACAACTGAGAGACTAACATGTATCTTTTCAATAAACTTAACAACTGCAACTTAAACATGTGAAAAAATATATATTTTTTAAAAAAATATCACTTCTGACGTATTTCCTAAAGTCTTCTTTCCTTTTCCTAATCTTTTCTTTTCATTGTCATTTCTGGTAACTTCAATGTCTATTTACCCTCTACATTAGTTCCAACAGGATAAAATATCTTTAAGAAAAGTATTTGTAGAGTAGATACTCTTTGTGAAGAAATATGTCATGAACAAGACAGAAACGGTCCCTGTCTTCATTGTGCTCACATCCATCCTCCTCGTGCTAAAATGCAAAGCCACAGCTGACCTGCCACCTGCTCTATTTGCCTTAAGGACCTCACTGACTCACAGTGGCCATAACATTCAATCACCTAGTGTTGACTTGGTGAGAAATTGCGGAAAACAGAGTCATCGGGATTTCAGGGGCCTGGTTAATTATGGCTTAAATGGAAGCCAGACTGCACTGCCATCCCAATCTGAGAGCCCCGGTACTCACTTGTACATTCCAGGCGTTTCACATCTCGTGAAGTCCTTAAGAAATACCACCGGAGGACAAAGAAAATGATGCCAAGGGGAATCACAGGTAGAGCAGTCCAAGGAATCGCAGCCACCATCACGCCCGCCATACCAATCACAAGAAGAAATGTCTGAAATAGCGAAAATAGACACAGAGGCCTCCTTAGGAAGGGTATTTTTCAAAGATAAACTGCAATGGTTTGTTCTCTTGGGATTAAACTCCTTTCCTCAAAAAAGACTTGTTGGGACAGCAGGATGCTTTTCCTTCCGAAGAAATACAATTAGAGGTGGTCTTCATGACACTTAACGCATATGCTGAACACTCTGATAAGAACTTTCTAGGCATCGGCTCTTGCGATGCACTCAGGAGCCCCATGAGGCAGGCATCACTGCTTCTAACAGAGAGAACATTTGAGGCTCAGAGAGTAGGGGCTGCAACCCAAACTCTCAGGAGTCTGCGGGTGTTAGTAGATGGAGGAGCAAGGAGGCGCCACAGGTGAGGAGACCAGACACCTCAGCTACGCACGGACGGATAAAGACGCGGTTAATTGCACATTCAGTGTTCAGAAAAGCAGAACAGAATTTAAGTGTTGACCTTTGGAAGCAGGGAGTCCTCTTTCTAGATTTTCTATCCAGAGTTAATGTTTACTGAGTGTTGACTGTATACATGACTAGACCTGCAAACCTTCACATGTATTAACTCATTAACCATTACAATAGCTTTATCTAGGAAGAGTATTATCTCATTTTACAGATGGAGAGAGCGAGGTACAGGGAGAGGAAAAGCAACTTGCTGGAGACTGAAAAACCTGTCACGAAACTGGAAAAGCTCATGTCATGAGCCTTTATGACATATTTAAGCTTGCCCCCAACATACAGCTATCTTTCTATCTTTATACTAAGTATTTAAAATGCCCATTCCAAAGGCTAATGATTATAACAACAGCAGATCCCATTTACCAGGTATCTACTGTATATAAGACACTGCTAAGAGTTCCATGAACATTCTCTTAATCATCACATTATCCTGTGAGATGATTTTATCTTGGGAAATGATCTCGGTCAAAAAAAGACAGAAGAATAGAAAACAAAACCATTGACTGGGGCTGATTTAAGCATCCATCTTTATCAGGAGAAGTATGATACCCTTACTTTTAAAAATGCAATAAACACTTAGTGTCTGCTTGCTATGACAGTGGGATCGGGTGGTGGGGATGTGCAGATTCAGTCTGGTCCAAGGCCTCCAAAGTTTAGGCTCTCAGGTGGATACAAATTCATGGAGATCTGCACAAGGCAGAGTGCTGGGGAAACATAGTGAAGAATTCAGGAACATTTTTAGACAATTCTAGGGGACTTAGGATGAATTTTACAGGCTGGTTTAACAAATAGACCCTGGAGAAGGGAACAGCTACCCACTCCAGTATTCTGGCCTGGAGAATTCGAAGAGTTGGACACAACTGAGCGACTTTCCCTTTCACTTTAACAAGTAGAAAGATTGGCAAGAATAACTTGCAGGCAGTAACTAGAATTGATGGTCCTTTTGACCGAAAAAGGAGCTGGGATGAGGTTGAGATGCCTTCTGAGTTAACACTGGTTGCTCTGTGTCTTCTCAGCACTAGCACCTGCATCCCATGCTCACTAGCCATGGCCTCCCCATCATGTCACCCAGGGCTGCTGGCCCAGGCGCATCTTTGAGGGGTGGGTTAGTGTGGTATTGTTTGTATCATAGAGACATGTATCATTTCACAGCTCTTCCAGACTGAGTTTTCTCAGAGGATCTTCAAACCTATCTTGTGAATGAGAAAAGTAAGAACCTCATTTTCATTTACAGATACAGCATAAAGATGGGAGGGTAAGTGGCTGTCCTGACTTTTTCCAGGAAGGACAGCAGGTCAAGGAGAAAGACAGGAGCACTTTGTACTCAGGGAATCCCAGAGCCACAGTGGCAGGAAGGAGGAACCTGGAAGGAGGAAGAAATGTCCAGAACTGTGACTCTGTGTCCAGGAGCCCTTGAGAACCAAACCCTATTATCTGGGTGGAGACCCATGTGCTTTTCCTGTTTCTCCCGCACCTTCCATGGTATCAAAATAGTGAAGAGGATGGGATTCTGAAGCAATACATTCCAGTCATAAGTGGAGAAAGATAGGCCTGACTGACCGCTCTCCTATTAGACCTACAGATGAACAACTGCTTACAGCCCCTTCATTAAATATGCATTCTATCTGCTACAACGTTCATGCTCACGG
>SJYA01001677.1:96148-110222 GCA_006410615.1 Neotragus moschatus | reverse complement strand
TCATGCTCACGGGGAGGGGGTCCTGCCAGCTCCTTCTATGTCTAGTCTTGTCACTTGATTTGCCATTGTTGGTTGTCAAAAAGAAAAAAAAAAACCCTGCTAAAATATCCATTAAAAAATCCAAATTACAGTTTTTTAGCAGACTCACATCACTGGATGGACAACATTCATCAGTTTCAATAATCCAGCTCTCCCCAGGTGAGGGCCTTTTAAGACTAAGCCCAGCCTGGCAGATCGCCTGGAAAGTAGAGGTAAAATCAAAGGGAAGGCTTCACAGAAACTGAGCCAATGCGTTTTCCTTAGATACCCAGTGAAGACCCATTATTAAAGCTCTCAGAAGCTCCAAAGCTAGGTCATGTCCTTCAGGTTTCATTCCCCTAAATTCTGAAGCAATTCGAAGAGGATGTCTCTGGTACTTACTTATAGGTAGTACTATAGCTATCCTCATTGTGGATAGACTACTATATATTTGTAAACACATCTGTGGAGCTTTAATGCCAGCTATCTCAAACCCTTTATAGAATCTGGCAGATGAAAATAGTATCTAAGCAAAAATCATTTGAAGAAGGAAACAAAAGATTCTGGTGTGCAATACGCATCCCTTCCTTTAACCCAACTTCATTTCTTTCCCTTACATTCGCAAGAATTTCAAAAAAAATCAATTCAAGCTACACACATAATTCCCCCCATCCGGTTGGACTTCAGGCCCATCTGATGGACCCCATCACCATACCCAGTGCTTCTACACCTCTGTCTCACAGGCACAGAGACAATGATGGGTACATAGAAAGAAGCATACGACCCAGGAGCAAGTGACTCAAGTCCCGATGCCCCCAAATAAGGAGAATCATTGTTTTTATATATTTCCTATTTGGAACACACACCATTTGGGAAATTCTACCCAAAGTCTATGAATCCACATGAAAAAATATTTTTAAATTCTTAGATGAAATCTTGAACTTGAAAGAAAACGGTGATTTTTCACCCTTCAGCAAAATTCTTTAGTTTGTGGAGAATGACAGCCTATTCCTGGAGGGGAAATCCCACTAGCCCAGGATTGTGCTGAGACAGGGTTGAGGACAAACCTTCCTGAATATTATTAACAGGGATGGTAAGATTCTACACCCACTCTCAATCTTAATAAAATCTGGGACATACCAACAACATAAAAGGATGGTGGTAGGAATTAAATGAGGTAATGAACTAAAGTGCTAGACAGTTCACACATAACAAACAGAAACTCTAACTCCATCATCACCACCCTCCAGTGTGCTCTGCAGGCCAGCAGCCAGGGGAGGAGGGAGGAAGTATTCATAGATTTACGAGCCCCTCAAATATTAAGAACCTCATGAAGCTGAGCCCTAACCACTCATTCTAACCACTAGAACAGCTTAGTATTACCGAGAGACATATCAGAGCAGGTGCTACTTTTCCTAGATGTAGTGATGATGTCACATATACCAAAGTGACTGTGGCTTTTCTTTGGTCACAGGGAAAACCATATCACAGGTCTATTTTGTTTGAAGATGTACTTTTAAAATAATATGACTAATAAACTTCATGCCCACTACAATTTTTGCCCTCTCTGTATTATCCTCCCCACTCTAGGCCTTCCAAAGATTGATAAAGTTACAGACATGGAAATAAGTAACATTTTTTGAGATGTTTCTTTCCTTTTTAAATTTTTTTAAAAAGAGATGTTTCTTTTCTTATTCCATATCTTCTTTCTCTTTCAAGTTATCCTTTTTCTTAGTGAAGACTTACTGTTTTGATATTTGTGGAAAATTCTAAAAGATATGAGAATACCAGACCACCTGACCTGCCTCTTGAGAAACCTATATGCAGGTCAGGAAGCAACAGTTAGAAATGGACATGGAACAACAGACTGGTTCCAAATAGGAAAAGGAGTACGTCAAGGCTGTATATTGTNTCATTGGAAAAGACTCTGATGCTGGGAGGGATTGGGGGCAGGAGGAGAAGGGGACGACAGAGGATGAGATGGCTGGATGGCACCACTGACTGGATGGACTTGAGTCTGGGTGAACTCCGGGAGTTGGTGATGGACAGGGAGGCCTGGCTTGCTGTGATTCATGGGGTCTCAAAGAGTTAGACATGACTGCGCAACTGAACTGAACTGAACTGAAGGGAAAAAGTGATTGACCTGTGAATCAACAAAACCAAACCAGATTATTCAATATAGTCCAGAGAGAAGAATAATTTGACATTTTCTATCTCATGTACCATGAACTGGCATATAACACCAATGGAAGTACAAAATCTAGGTTTTGTAAACTTGTGAATCTCAGGAAATTCAACTGTGTCCCCTCCAGATTGGCATCCTTGGTGGAAGCAAGCAGCCTGGTTAGAATGTCAGGATGACTAAGGCAGAGGACATGTCACATCACCTATGGAAGGAAGTCCCAAGAGCACCTTTCTTCCTCTGAAAGGATACTACACTGTGAGCAGCTGTTTAGATGCCACACTAGCATCTAAATGAATTGTAAATGAAATATATAAAAAAGCAGCAAATAAAAGAAAATATTTCCTGTGAAAATGTTAATAGTCTTGTTTAAAAGCCNCTATGGAAGGAAGTCCCAAGAGCACCTTTCTTCCTCTGAAAGGATACTACACTGTGAGCAGCTGTTTAGATGCCACACTAGCATCTAAATGAATTGTAAATGAAATATATAAAAAAGCAGCAAATAAAAGAAAATATTTCCTGTGAAAATGTTAATAGTCTTGTTTAAAAGCCTGAAGTAAGCCAGAAAGAAAGACACCAATACAGTATACTAATGCATATATATGGAATTTAGAAAGATGGTAACGATAATCCTGTATGCGAGACAGCAAAAGAGAGACAGATGTATAGAATTGTCTTTTGGACTCTGTAGGAGACGGAGAGGGTGGGATGATTTGGGAAAATGGCATTGAAACATGTATAATATCATATAAGGAACGAATCGCCAGTGTAGGTTCAATACAGGGTGCAGAATGCTTGGGGCTGGTGCACTGGGATAACCCAGAGGGATGGTACGGGGAGGGAGGTGGGTGTTCAGGATTGGGAACACATGTACACCTGTGGTGGATTCATGTTGATGTGTGGCAAAGCCAATACAATATTTTAAAGTAAAAAAAATAATAATAATAAATTTAAAAAGTAAAATAATAAATAAATAAAATAAAAGCCTACCCAAATGAAAAAAAATGAAAAATAAGACATTGTTTTATTGCTAGAGGCCATGACAAATTTTCTCATAACACAGAAGTTCCACAATTCTCTAAATCTAGCCAACAAGCAAAGAAATGATGACTATCCCATGATCTCAAATATCAATTACAGATGACATTTTATAAGACTTGCCATGAGTCCCAATCTCAAGTATTTCACAGGCTTCATATAATCTCATCCTTACATCAATATGAGGAGGGATTATCCTCTCCATTTACAAAGCAGGTAACTGATACTCAAAGAGGCTTATCGATTTGCCCAGATGTAAGTAATTCAGTCATTATGACCCCAAGTCTTTTCTTTTAATTTCTGTCTGATACTGTATCACATATAGAGATAAACTTCACATTCTAAAAATTAATATCTAAATAAACTCCTCTGTTACATATTTCACCTTCTGTCTGCATTTTCTAACTCTGTTGGGTTTCTTGCAGTTGTATCTGTTGTCTCCCATGAGGGGACCATTAGTTTCTAGATTCCAAGCTAATTAGGGAATAACAGCCCACTCAATTCAGAGAACAGACTGATCATTAAAAGATCCTAAAAGGGCTTGCTGGGCTACCCTGGCAGCTCAGTGGTAAAGAATCTGCCTGCCAATGCTGGAGATGTGGGTTTTATCATTGTATCGAAAATATCCTCTGGAGAAGGAAACAGTAATCCACTCCATATTCTTGCCTGGGAAATCTCATGGATAGAGGAGCCTGGAGGCCTATAGTCCATGGGGTCACAAAGGGTCGAACAAACTTGGCGACTGAGCAGCAACAGGAACAGTGTATTCTGTCTGTAGTTTTTCAGGCACTTTGTCCACCAGATCTAATCCCTTGAATCTATTTGTCATCTCTATTGTATAACCATGAGGGATTTGATTTAGTCAAACATGAATGGCCTATTGGTTTTCCCAACTTTCTTTAGTTTAAGCCTGAATTTTGCAATAAGAAGCTGATGATCGGAGCCATAGTCAGTTCCAGGTCTTGTTTTTGCTAACTGTATAGAGCTTCTGCATCTTTGCCTGAAAAGGACATAATCAATCTGATTTTGGTATTGATCATTTTGTGATGTCCATGTGTAGAAGCATCCCTTGTGTTGCTGGGAGAGGGTGTTTGCTATGACCAGTGTGTTCTCTTCATAAAGCTTTTTTAGCCTTTGCCCTGCTTCATTTTGTACTCTAAAGGCCCAACTTGCCTGTTACTCCAGATATCTCTTAATTTCCTACTTCTGCATTCCAGTTCCCTATAATGAAAAGGATATCTTTCTTTGGTATTAGTTCTAGAAGGTTTTGTAGGTCCTCATAGAACCAGTTAACTTCAGCTTCTTTGGCATCAGTAGTTGGGGCATAGACCTGGATTACTATGATGTTGAATGGTTTGCCTTGGAAGTGAAACAAGATCATTCTGTCATGGTTTATATATATATATATATACACACACACACACACACACACACACACACACACATATGTGTATATATTTATATATTTATTTTTACTTTACAATATTGTATTGGTTTTGCTATACATTGACATGAATCTGCCATGGGTGTACATGTGTTCCCCATTCTCTCGTTTTTGAGTTTGCACCCAAGTACTGAATTTCAGACTTTCTTGCTGACTATGAGAGCTATTCCATTCCTTTTAAGGGATTCTTGCCCACAGAAATAGATACAATGGCCATCTGAATTAAATTCATCCATTCCCTTCCATTTTAGTTCATTGATTCCTAAGATGTTGATGTTCACTCTTGCCATCCTCCTGCTTGACCACATCCAATTTACCTTGATTCATGGACCTAAAATTCCAGGTTCCTATGCAATATTGTTCTTTACAGCATTGGACTTTGCTTTAACCAGCAGACACATCTATAACTGAGCAACATTTCTTCTTCAGCCCAGGTGCTTCATTTTTTCTGGAGCTGTTAGTAATTGCCCTCCACTCTTCCCCAGTAGCATACTGGACACCTTCCAACTTGGAGGACTCACTTTCTGGTATCATATCTTTTTGCCTTTTCATACTATTCATGGGGTTCTCATGGCAAGAACACTGGAGTAGTTTGTCATTTCCTCCACCAGTGGACCATATTTTGTCAGAACTCTCCACTATGATCTGTCCATCTTGGTTGGCCCTGCATGACATGGCTCACAGCTTCATTGAGTTACACAAGCCCTTCACCACAACGAGGCTGTGATCCATGAAGGGAGAAAGGCCATGAACAGTCAATTATTTAAGCTCAGCCAAGTTGTTGATTCTTTTTTGTTGTTGTTGCTATCATTGGTTTCTCTTCCTGAATGAGGGGTGTGTAAGGAAGAAAGGTTTTGCAATTCAGTTTTCCTCAGTAAATTATAGCATTTTGCTGAGGGCAGCTGTGTTCAACTTCTCATGCTCAAAGTGGTCCCATTTTTTTTTAATTTAATAAGTTATTTTGGGGAATTTTTAATCTATTCATTTTAAATTGAAGGATAACTATAATGTCTAAATCTAACTTCCATATGTTACTTTCATTTTCACTTGTTTTACTAGTAGGAAGACTTCTAGGAGGTGATGATTTCAATGATAAGAACTGTACATAACTGAAACTATTTACTCAGTGTTATTTGGGACTTTGGAAAATTATATGAAAATCACATTAATTTGAAATATTTTGGGCCCAAAGGTCAGTTTTGAAAACAACTGATTTTTATTCCATGAGTCTACAAAAGAAAGTGTCCATTATAATTTTCAAGAATTACAAACCTAGAATCTCTATAATACAAACTCTTGAAATAATATTTATGGGCTTGGAAACTGTCTGACAATCACTTTAATGCAACATAATGCCAGTGTCATCAGACAATGTTTCTCACTTAAAAACACGCATGGTGTTTTAAAAGTAACTACCCATTACTTAGTGTTCAACATGCATTTAGATGTTATGCAATGAATAATATTAAAACAGCTTCATTTTCTCTTCCCAACATTTATGGAGTTGGTATTATTTTCTCTATGCTACTGAGAGGAGATTGGCTTTGTGGGGCAGAGACAGGACGAGGAAGAGCTGGGATCCAAGCTTGGAAAAGGAGACTGCAGGGCTTCCCACACCACTGTACTTTAAAGTTGTTGACATCATAAATGATTATCAGGTAGAATCACACTACATAAATTGGGTTTTTTCTTTTAATGCTGCTTTCTTTCATCCTTTTTGAAATGGTGAACAGCTCCAATCTGCCCAACAACTATACTGTGACTGAACAGGCAACATATCTGGTATCTGTAAGAGTGAGTGTACAGGATGGTGCACACACTCATGATCGCCCTCTGTTGGGACGTGGCCTCAGTGACATTGTCTGAGTACATGTTCTGTCCTGATGTGTAGACTCACAACTCAGAACCCAGGGTTTTCATTAGCTACAGTTGGCATCACTATTACAAAATATCAAATAAATTCTCTGAGATGTCTTTTAAGGGAATGAGAAGGAATTAGATGAGGAAAAGTATATGAAATAAACTCTTTAGAAATATTTTATTTTAAAAATAAAAATGATCAAGAATCTTCCAAGGTTTATCAAATACACCAAGGATAAGCAGAATCATCAAAACTGAGTTTGAAAACACTTGGCATGAACTATATCCTTTAAAACAAACTGAAAAATCCCCTTCCAGGCTCTCCGTTCCCACATCTCAGCTGGAGATAAAAAGAAAAACTGGGTCCCACACAGGAACTCTGCTTCCAGCAGCACCTTCTGTTCCACCATCCACAGAGGCCTTTCCCTCTCATCTGGGATCAAAGGTCACCTCCTAGAAGCTCGGCCCACCTTCTGGAACAGGCTCCCTAACTGCCTCCAGCCTCCACATCCATTTTGCCTTTCAGACCTTCCTCCACAGAGCTCCCAAAATTAGGATTCCAAAGCCATCAAGGGGTGAATCTCTGGATGTCTTCCTTCTCTGAGGGACTGGAGGAGACCCATGAGGGGAGGGCTTTGTGCCTGACTCACCCCTGTACCTCTGGGCCTCAATTCTTTCTTGTTGAAGGGAAGGGCAGAAGGGAGAAAAATCATCAAACATACTCCCCTCCCAGAAACCAAAATCTCAAACAACCAACACCACGTCCTCAGACCCTACATTCCAGATGGGCCTCTCTCCTGATTTATTCAAACTCCTTCTGGTCTGTCTTCACCTCAACTCCCTCCACGCCTCCTGGATTTGCAGCCCTTTGCTCTCTAACTTCTCCCATCTGAAACCTGCTCCTCAGGTCACCAGATGCCTCCTGATTCCAAATCAACCAACAGGTTTCCATGGACTCACCTTCTCAATTGCACTGAACAGACCTGTCCTTCCTCGGGTCCCACCATATTTCCTCCTCTATTCCTTGCTGTTCATTATGCATCTTCAGTCCCTCCTTTCTCTCTCTGCTTCTCTCTGAATATCAGGGCTCCCTAAGCTTCTGATCTGGTCTCCTAAAATACTTCGCTCTCTCTTGGCATTCTTACCAATCTTCAGAGATTTAGCTACTTGAGCAGTGAAAAATACTCAGGCTCCATGTTCATCCCAGGTCTCTCTCTCTCAAAGAACAGACTCTTACTTCCAAGGAACTACAGGACACTTCCACCAAACTTCAAGATAATTGAATTTCAAGTGGTAGAGGAAGGACTGGAAATCAGCTAGACTAAAATTTTCTCTCCTCTTTAATGAGAATATTTCCTGCTGAAATCTGGTGGCATCTATCCCTGTTCTTCTATATGCCATCCAAAACTATGTGACGAATTCTGATTATGATGACTAACTAACCAGATGCTAAGCACAAGGCAAAAAAAAAACAACCTTGGCCCAGCTTGCTATAGCAAAGAAACAAAACCTTTCACAAGACCGTCTCAAAGTAATTCACAATCATTGTCAAAACATGACACTGTTGTTAGGGGGAAATTTTTTCTGGGGATAAATTACGTAGCTAAATCCAACAGGGCACATTTATAAAAGAAGTTTGCAGAAGAGAAGGAAAAATAAACATCTTTTCAATAAGTTATCTGCCTCTGAGTCTCAGCTTAGTTCGTATTGGTAATAGTGGAATCCTTGCCCACAGGCTGTGTTGTCTGCAGGCAAATGTTCATTGCTGCATTTCTATGTGCAGCTTTTGACACATGCATTTCATTTCAAAAATTAACACTTGGAAAGAAAAAGTAAATTCCCCAAGGCTTAATCATTGAAAAGTAGACAGAAATAAATAACAGAAAAAAACATTCCATGTGAGCAAAAATACTGAATGTGGGGATGAGAGCTGAGATGACCCAACATCATTCGTTAGAACCTCAAGTTCACAGACAGAGGCTGAAGAAAAGATATTCCTATAAGTGTCTCTCTCTCTCTCTCTCTCTCTCTTTTTTAAGGCAACTTAAGACAAAGCAACCAACTTATGAAAAGAAAATCTGCCTACAAAAACAAAAGATATTTTCTGAGATAACTTTGATCTAGAGATCTCTTCTAGAAAATTAGAGATACTAAGGGAACATTTCATGCAAAGATGGGCTGAATAAAGGACAGAAATTATGTACCTAACCAAAGCAGAAGATATTAAGAAGAGGTGGCAAGAATACACAGCACTATATAAAAAAGGTATGCATGACCCAGATAACAGCAATGGTGTGATCACTCACATAGAGCCAGACATCCTGGAATGTGAAGTCAAGTGGGCCTTAAGAAGCATCACTATGAACAAAGCTAGTGGAGATGACAGAATTCCAGTTGAGCTATTTCAAATCCTAAAAGATGATGCTGCAAAAGTCCTGCACTCAATATGCCAGCAAATTTAGAAAACTCATCAGTGGCCACAGGACTGGAAGAGGTCAGTTTTCATTCCAATCCCAAAGAAGGGCAATGCCAAAGAATGTTCAAACTAAAGCACAATTGCACTCATCTCACACACCAGCAAAGTAATGCTCAAAATTATCCAAGTCAGGCTTCAACACTACATGAACCATGCACTTCCAGATGTTTAAGGTGGATATCAAAAAGGCAGAGGAACCAGAGATCAAATTGCCAACATCTGTCGGCTCACTGAAAAAGCAAAAGAATTCCAGAAAAACATCTACTTCTGCTTTATGGACTATGCCAAAGCCTTTGTGCGGATCACAACAAACTGTGGAAAATTCTTAAAGAGATGGGAAAACCAGACCACCTTAACTGACTCCTGAAAAATCTGTATCCAGGTCAAGAAACAATAGTTAGAACTGGACATGGAACAACAGACTGGTTCCAAAGTGGGAAAGGATTATGTCAAAGCTGTATATTGTCACCCTGATTATTTAACTTATATGCAGAGTACGTCATGGGAAATGGTGGACTAGATGAAGCACAACCTGGAATCAAGATTGCTTGGAGAAATATCAATAACCTCAGATACACAGATGACATCATCCTTATGGCAGACTGTGAAGGACTAAAGAGCCTCTTGACAAAAGTAAAAGAGGAGAGTGAAAAAGTTGGCTTAAAACTCAGCATTCAGAAAACTAAGACCATGGCATCTGGTCCCATCACTTCAAACAAATAGATGGGGAAACAATGGAAACAGTGACAGACTTAATTTTGTGGGGCTCCAAAATCACTGCAGATGGTGACTGCAGCCCAAATTAAAAGACGCTTGCTTCTTAGAGGAAACAACCTAGACAGCATATTAAAAAGCAGAGACACTACTTTGCCAACAAAGGTCCGTCTAGGAAAAGCTATGATTTTTCCAGTAGTCATGTATGGTTGCGAGAACTGGACCATAAAGAAAGCTGAGTGCCAAAGAACTGATGCTTTTGAACTGTGGTGTTGGAGAAGACTCTTGAGAGTTCCTTGAACAGCAAGAAGATCAAACCAGTGATTCCTAAAGGAAATCAGTCCTGAATATTCATTGAAAGGACTGATGCTGAAGCTGAAACTCCAATACTTTGGCCACTTGATGTGAAGAACTGACTCACTGGATAAGACCCTGATGCTGTGAAAGATTGAAGGCAGGAGGAGAAGGGGACGACAGAGGCTGAGACAGTTGAATGGCATCACTGACTCAATGGATATGAGTTTGAGCAAGCTCCGGGAGTTGGTGATGAATAGGGAAGCCTGGCGTTTTGCAGTCCATGGGTCACACAGAGTGGTATACGACTGAATGACTAAACTGAATTGAATTGTCCTTGTCTGGCTTCCCTAGTTGCTCAGTGGTAAAGAATCTGCCTGCCAAAGCAGGAGACTCAAGAGATGCTGATTCAATCCTTGGGATGGGAAGATCCCCTGGAGAAGGAAATGGCAACCCACTCCAGTGTTCTTGCCCGAGAAATCCCATGGACAGAGGAGCCTTGAGGGCTACAGTCTATGGGACTGCAAAGGAGTCAGACAGATACTATTCAGTGATTAAACAGCAGTAAATTTAATGTATTACAAATTCATATGAAATAAGCCCATGTTCGTGGTAAAAAGAAAGAGAAAATAGGATGATAAGTAAAGAGAAACAAAAATACCACCAAATGGCAGTGGGAAGGGAGTTGAAATTGAGCTTTGATTTTTAAAACAATAGGGGAATATTGTGGCAGTATAAAAAAGGGTTGGTGGATTTCAGAATGTTCCCTTCCCCCCCTTTTAGGTCCATCCCATCTGAGACTCATTCCAAACGCTAAATTGGTAAATAAACAGTTGCAAATCCCTAAGTATGCAACAGTTAATGCAACAATTAATGCAGCAATTAATCCTAATTGTTATACCAATTTTGCTTTAGCTATCAAGATTACTTTTGCCAAGTGATACTCTCTAAATAAACATATTTATAAATTCTCTGTAGTTGTTTCCCCTCCAGATGGCTCACAGCACCTCACACTTTGGGAAATTGTGGATTCTGGCCATTTCCAAGTTGTGAGTTTACTACTGGGGTAATAAGTCATTATTTTCAGAGATGTGCAAGATGTGATAAGCATCAATTCAGTTCAGTCGCTCAGTCGTGTCTGACTCTTTACAACCCCAAGAACTGCAGCATGCCAGGCCTCCCTGTCCATCACCAACTCCCGGAGTTCACTCAGACTCACGCCCATTGNTCCAGTCCAGCATTTCTCATGATGTATTCTGCATATAAGTCAAATAAGCAGGGTGACAATATACAGCTTTGACATACTCCTTTTCCTATTTGGAACCAGTCTGTTGTTCCATGTCCAGTTCTAACTATTGCTTCCTGACCTGCATACAGGTTTCTCAAGAGACAGGTCATAGACTTCTGAATAAGCATCTAAGAAGACCAGAGGGATGTAGGCAGGAAAACAAGAATATTACTAAATGACTAAGAATCAGTTATCATTGATTTTATGTCCCTTCTCAGAATCCACAATAAGAGTATTTCTTAAAGACTGCAGAATTAGAGTATGATAATTTCTAGAAAATATCTGGTATGAACTAAAAATGCCACTTGCCACATCAGGAAACAAAGGATGCTGCAGTCATCGGGACTTGGCAGCGTTGCCTTTAAGGGTGGTGCTCCCTGAGAAGACTCAGGATGAGAAAGGACAGGAACTAGCCCCAGATAGCACAGGTGCCTATCAAAGGAACTATAACAGAGAAGAACCAATTTTGACTCCATGTTGGATCTGTTCCTTTGACATTAATGTTGCTATTCATAGCTTTTGTCAGGGAACCCTGCCCTTCTGCCTGAATGTTAAAGTACCTTTTTTCAACTCCCAGGGAGACAATCTGATCCTCACCTCATGTGAATGGCTGCAGAAAAGAAAAATTTCCACATAATCAATCCCCTCCTATTGTGCAAGATAAATGTCCTTTTGACATTACTTTCTCACCTCCTCTCCTCTATGTTCTACAAAAGAACCTGGCACCCAGACCCCAATAAGACCGTTATTTTGAGAAATTAGTCTGCCATCTTCTCAGTCTGCCAAGTTTCCCAATAAAGTTGTTATTCTTTGCCTTAACATGTCATCTGTACAACTTATTGGTGTTATGAAGTAAGCAGAGCGAGCTTGAGCTCAGTAACAAGTAACACCGCTATATGTGGTTTTCTCTTCATACCATACCAGAAACAAAGACCACATAAACCGTCCATTATAAATTCTACTTTTGAAAATAAACACAGGGAAGAGTTTGATTTAATATACTGCTAAAAGAGTAAATAATTGATGCCCCTAAACTTTGGTCCTATCTTTTCAGTGATTATTTGGACTTCTATTTTCTTGAAGGAATGAAGTTCTGATAATAGACACAGGAGGGAATGACAAGACATACTGGTATTCCTGCTGCTCTAGGATTAGTGACCTTAAAGGTTTAAACTTGGTTCCAAATCCTTGAATAATAAATACATCAGCATCTGGAGAAGCCTACAGGTCATCAAGAGCCTGGTTAATCATGGTCATGAGCACGCAGTGGCCATGATAACAGAAATTCAGTCCCACCTGATGCTCCCAAATTTATGACTGTTGCTTCCACATTAACAGGCAAAGTAGAGCAACTTCACGGCCAAATAGCATGGACTCCTCCAACCACTTCCTCACTCCAACTTCATAATGAGATCTCTGTGGGCCTCTGCAGTTTACTGTCCTGTGCTCCACACAGTGCCTGAACCAAACAACACGTGCTGAATAAGTCTACACAAGATGCTGCCCTCAGCAGTCTTATTTAATCCTCATAACAGTCTTGTGAAACAGGAAGGGCAGCTGTTATTCCTCTTTCATAGGAAAGGAAGTTCACAGACACTGTGTCGTCATCCTCACTAAGGTTCATTAGGCACTGCCCGTGTGCTAAGAGTGCTGTGACTGTATTAACCTGCCTAATGCCCATGAAAATCAAGATATCGGTGTGTGAATAATGTTCTTATTTTATAGGTAAGAAAATCAAGACAAAGAAATTAAATAACTAGCATGTAAATATTAACATAACTGTAACTGGCTATTACTTTAGTAACTAGAACCAGGACTGAACCCCGCTAGTTGGCTCCAGAGTCCATGCTTACAACCAGGACAACATCCCTACTTTGAGATTTGCCTGCCCAGTAGTATCTACCTGCTTTATCCTTGATCACACAGCTAGTTGATGACCAGGCTGAGGCTATTCCTATCCTCCAGCCCTCATCCCTGCCTTGACAGGTCCTATCAATCATCACCTGCAAAAAATAAAGCCACCCTGGATCTCAGCACAAATATAACCAACTGAACAGAGTGGACATGTACACTGATTAACTCTTCATAGGAACCCGGGTCAGGAGGCCACCTTCCAAAGCAAGACAGGTCAAAGGCCTCAGGGTAGAGGAAGCAACCACTGGGAAACCTTCAGGGACACTCTTAATACTGAAGATCCATCTGCTAGGTACCACAAGATTCTTCTATGTAACCGAAAGTCTACTGTAAAACCAGAAAGTTTATTTTATTGAAGAGGATGTTTACATTTCAGTGACTTTGTATTCTCATTAATTTTCCATTATATTTAGTAAAATTCAAAATATGAGCACATGCCAGAGCTCTGTGGTCCCAGAAATGAATGGGCAAAGAAAGAAACACACAGCCTGTCTTCTGTAGAGATATTTATGGCTAAAGGTCCTACCTAGTTAGCTTAACACTATGTAACACAGCCAACATTTCAAAAACTAATCGAAAATATTTCAACATATTTGCATCATATTTTGAGTGTTTTATATGCAACATAACAAACGGATTCCTATGTCATCCTGCAAAGTAAACATTCATTTATCTTTACAGACACACATAAATTGGAATAAAAGTTTATATGCTCCTATATCAGATTTTCTCTGGTAGGAAAAATTATCAATAAAACTTTTTGTAGAAAATGAATAAACACACAAAGTGATTTTCTTCCAAGCATCTCTTCCATTTTCAAACATGAAAATGTAATCAGGCACTGAC
>SJYA01001677.1:29769-89329 GCA_006410615.1 Neotragus moschatus | reverse complement strand
CTTACACAAATATAAAAAAAAAAAAAAAATTACCTCAATTTGAGAAATTTGTTACCTCAATTTGTTTCATGCTGGGAAGTGTTTCCCAACTCACAAGACCCTCTGTGTGTCTCCCTTTTAAAAATCTGAATCATGACTTTCAATTCTTAAAACTGTCTGTGAAGACAGACTTAGAAAATGAACTTGTGGTTACTAGAGGGGAAGGGACAGTTAGGGAGATTGTGATGGTCATGCACATACTATATTTAAAATAACCAACAATGACTTATTGTATAGCACATGAAACAGGAACTCTGCTCACTGTTGTATGGCAGCCTAGATAGGAGGGGACTTGGGGGAGGACAGATACAAGTATACGTATGGCTGACTTTTACTGTTCACCTGAAACTATCGCAATATGGTTAAGCGGCTATATTTCAATACAAAAGAAAAAGTTCATAAAAAGAAAAAAAAAAAAGGTCTGTAAAGAAGCTACTAAAGAGAGAGACAAGGGGAGAGACCACAGGGTGATCATACTCACCCGCAAGAAGTTTACTTTTTCTTCAGGGAAACTATGTAAGGTCATAAGAGGAGATGAAACAAGCCCCACCTCCACCCGCCTCTGTGGGAAAGTGAAGCTTCATGTAGATTTCACAGCACTTTGGGTCAGACCAGGAATCACTCACCAGAATGCAAGCCACCAATCCTGCAGGACGTAGGCAACCTGGAGCAGGAAACAGCAGTCACTCACACACTGACATCACTGAGCCTCACATCCCGTTCACTAAGATGAGGGACAGAAAGGCTCCAGAACACAGAGACGGTTCTTCCAGCTTAGGTCTGCACCAAGCCCCACGCCCCATATGATCACAGGTCAGGGGAGGGCATGCTACATTTTAAAGTCTTTAAAAGATATCCCCCTTTTCCCAGGAGACTTTGCTCGACACATATGACATATGTCAATGCAAACCCAAGTGGACTTAAAATGCAGTAATAGCACTGTGGTGGCCTCATCCATTCAGATGAAGGCCTGAGAGCAAATCCTGAGGCTTCCTGGAGGAGGAAGAAATTCTGCCTCAAGACATTGCAGGGTCAACTCCTGCCTGAGATTCCAACCTGCAGGGCTGCCTTCCTGATTTCACATTCACCCAGCAAGATCCCACAATATCAGCCAGTTTTTAAAAATAAATCTCTTAAAACACATATCTAAGAATAATTATAAGATAAATATAGTATAAATAATACATAAACAACAAGCTGAGGGCTTAAACCCCCAAAATAAATGCCCTTACGTACCTGAGCTGCAATGTTCACTAGAATAAGGAAGAGGATGACAGACCAGCCAGCACCAGCTGTAAAGTAATTCTTATAGGTCTTAAATCCAACTTTTCCTTCCAAATGGTCCTCTAGAGGTAGTGTAATCTGCATATTCTCAATCTGGAATGGAAAAAAGGCAGTGAGATATGAAATTCTAAATAATGAACTCCAAGTTTCAAGAGTTCAACAATGCCCTCCACTGCAAAGCTGGTGGGAAACAGACACATCTCACACACTGGTAGAAATACAAGATGGTGTGGGAATATCTGGCAAAACCATGTGTGCATTTAGCCTTGGACCCAGCCATCCCACTTCTAGGAATCCATTAGAAATAAGGAAACATCATTTGCACGAGGTTATGCACTGCTGGAGGACTTTGCTTAAAGTTGATCATGACTCTCGGCATAAGTATAATACACCCGATTCAAGTATAAAGACAGAAGCTTATTCTAAAATAATATATACAATTATGGAGTTAATGTATCTCTCTAGATGACTTGTGTCACTCAATGATTGAGACATAAAATGCAGTTGGGGCTGAAAAGGTGAAGACAGAAACTAACTCCAAAGTGTCTACTGTGTGTCAGGTCCTTTGCACACGTTACCTCTGACCATGGGGCAAAATACTACCATCAGTCACCTGCAGTGCCAAGAGAACATTCCAACTTATAGGAAAAGTAGCTGATTTACTGTGACCACAGGAGGACTCCGATGGGGACCAGTGAGAAAGTAGGATGTAACTACAGTAAATTGAAGAGTTCTCATATCAGTGTGAGCCACATGCATCCAGAAATTCAGAAGTGCACCCACTCCTGGTCTCCATAAGAGTTTCCATCCTACACCCAAAGGAGAACTCCAGGCAGGCTTGCACTTTTCATGTTCTTCTATCAATTTCATGGAATAAGACTTTTGGAAGCTTAAGGTCTACTTTGGGACAAATAAAGATGTCATGAGCAGAGCAGACTGGAGGTCCATGAGGCCACCAAGAGCAGATAGACCCAGGTGTGTTGCAGGCTGAGAAACTCACATCTCGGTCCTCTGGAGCCGCATCTTTCAATGAGGGTCTGGGAGACTGTAGAGATGGACCCAAAGACTCAGAGATCAGAGTGGGAGTTCCTAGAGCTGGAGATGGTTCAGACTGCTTAGTTCCCTTCTCAAAAAGGGAAAAGATATCTATCCCAGATTTCAGGAGCTCAGAGTAAGTCCCCCTTTCCACCATTTTGCCCTAAAATAAAAATAATAATAATAATAACTTTTAGAGGAATTAATTTACATTTGATAATATTGTGTTAGTTGCTCAGTTGTGTCTGACTCTTTTGACCCCATGGACTGTAGCCTGCCTGGCTTCTCTGTCCATGGGAGTCTCCAGGCAATAATACTTGAGTGGGTTGCCATTCCCTTCTCCAGGGATCTTCCTGACCCAGGGATTGAACCCAGGTTTCCCACATTGCAGGCAGATTTTTTACCATCTGAGCCACCAGAGAAGCCCTTGATAATATTAAACCAACTGAAATACTAATCATGAAAAGTTATTTGGTCTTAAATTATAATATTTGAAGAAAATAAAGATCTCTGGGTCTAGAATTCTTGTTGAGAAATCTAGTCAACTCAACACAGAACTGAACATTCTGTTTTCTGCCAAACCCTGTGTTAGGTGCTGGGGGATTGAAAGAAACGTGTGCTCGTGGGTTAAAAATGGAGATCGTTCATGTAACTACCATGGGCATTTAGGGAAGCAAGAAGTACAGAAGTTGCTGGGAGGATCAGCACAGTCTCTAGAGACAGCATGAGAACTGAGAGAAACCTCACGTGACAAGCAAAATTAAAAAAAAAAAAAAAAACACGCTGGGCAGAGCATTCCAGAAAAGAAAATTACTGACACAGAGGTGGGCACGAGCACATCTGCATGCGTAAGAGTTGCTCATCAAATTTCACTGACCACCGTCACTGTCACAGTGTCATGTGCCCGGCTGGGACAGGACATGCAAGAACCAGCCCTAAACAGAGAGCCCATAAGCTGCATCTTCATGGTCTTTACAACTGTCTGGAGGAATTAAAATGCATTATAGGGTCACAAGGATCAAGGAAGTTCCCAGATGAAAATTCAATGTTCTGTTTATTAAAGTAACTGAACAAGGAGGCCATGAGGTGGGGCTGTCACTAAGGCCTTGGCAGTCTGTGCCCACAAATCGAAATCTAAGCCATACTCAGTGTACACAGATCCAAGAAAAAACTGAGCACCAACCGACCGCAAGTAGCCAACCAGGCTTCCCCAATCAGGCAGCTGATTAAACTACAGCCAATCTAGTCATGTTCTTTGAACACGTGTGTGGAGTTGGTGACAGACAGGGAGGCCTGGTGTGCTGCAGTCCATGGTGTCGCAAAGGGTCGGACACTACTGAGCGACTGAACTAAACTGAACTGACACATCCTTGCACAGTTTCCCTCCCTTACAAAGTCACATAGAATAATGTGCAGATGTTTAACTGCTTTGACCCTGAAACAAGATGCAGCTGATCACTCAGCGGCAAACAAAACACTAGGGAAAAAAATCTCACAATACAAAACTCATCAAATAAGAGCAACTCTGGGTAAGGCAGCTCACGTGGAAGAAGATGGCCCAGGACCCTAGTTAGGACCATCTCCCCTCTGCTGTGAGAGAGGGACCAGACAGTGAGGATGGACCCCGATTTATCCAGGGGTGCTCGCCAGTGGAGAGAGAGTTGTTTTGTTAGTAGTAAAATTGGGGGTAGTGTCTTCAAAGGAAGCAATAAGGTGACCCTAAAACATCTAGGGAGTGGCTAAATAGGTTATTCTCCTGCCCATTGAGCCTTTGCTCATAAACCGGTCAACATTGAGTCTTACACACTAGAATTGCTTCCTCTGTGCATGAAATCAACTGCTCTCAAGCTTGAAAAACCATAGCCCCTCCCCCCATTGCTAGAGGAGTGGAGAGGAATTCACACATGGAACTGCTTCTAGAGTGATAGAGGTTCTGTATTTTAATAATCTTGGAGCAGAGATTCATTTCATAAGTTAGGGATCTGACCAAGGGCCTGTGGAACAGTCAGGGGTTAACGACAAAGGCACTGAGGCCCAGAGGTAAATGAGACAAGGAGTGAAGCAACAAACTACCACCAAGTCTGAAAACTTCTCACTAATCTCCACCCCACCTCCCAACCATGCTAGGAGCTATGAGTTGGAAGGTGCCCCTCCTCAAAATGATAAGTTCAGAAGTGACACCTGTGAGCATGACCTTATTTGGAAACAAGGTCTTTGCAGAGGCATCAAGTTAAGATGAGGTCACACTGGTGCAGGGTGACGCTAAATCCAGTATGACTGATGTCCTTATGAGAAGGGACTCAGACATGGGGACAACGGCCATGTGGCGTTAGAGGCAGAGACCACAGTGCTGCAGTTAGAAGCCAAGGAAGGCAGGTAAACATCAGAGGCTGGAGGAAAGGACTGTCCCCTGGAGCCTTCAGAGAGACCACGGCCCTGCAAGACTTGGATTTGGGACTTGTGGTCAGAAGGCAATGGCACCCCACTCCAGTACTCTTGCCTGGCAAATCCCATGGACGGAGGAGCCTGGTAGGCTGCAGTCTATAGGGTTGCTAAGAGTCAGACACGACTAAGCGACTTTTCTTTCACTTTTCACTTTCATGCATTGGAAAAGGAAATGGCAACCCACTCCAGTGTTCTTGCCTGGAGAATCCCAGGGACGGCGGAGCGTGGTGGGCTGCCATCTCTGGGGTCACACAGTGTTGGACACGACTGAAGCGACTTAGCAGCAGCAGCAGCAGTCTCCAGAACAGGGAGATGATAAACTTCTGTTGAAGTCATCCAGTTCACAGTACTTTATCATGGCAGCTCTAGAAACTGGTACTCTAGCCTGAGACACACTTCTGTCTTCTCAGCTTTACCAAGACTTCAAATTGCTTCTGCTATCACCCCCTCAAGTGACCATCATAGAAATCTCTCAAATTTGATATCAGACCAAATTGTTGCTCTGCTCTGGACCATCCAAGACTTCTGTCTCACTTCCAGTCCCCTACCCACTGCTCGGAGACCAGCTCCTTTCACGTCCCCTGCCCACTCCCCTCAGACACGCTGGTCTCCCTGCTGTTCCTCCAACCTGCCAGGTCAGCTCCTTCCTTAGCACCCTGCCTCAGACCCCCTCCCCCAGGCATTGCATGGCCCCCACCTTCATGTCTCTCAGACCCCATGAGGCACCCGCTCCTCAGGGAGGCAGCCAGGATGTCACCCTTCTTCCATCTTTGTCACATCCGTCCCCATAAGAACAGGAGAGCCTTGTCCTCCTGCTGCACACACGAGAGACCTGGGCAGTGAGACTAGCAATTGGAGACACCAGCAGAGTGGGCATCTCTGACGCAGGTGCTCAGCTACCCAACCTCACTTCTGGTGTTAATGGAATATGCTTTTTAGGCAACCTAGGTACGACAATCATCTGGATACCAACAGATCATAGAATCTCTAATTTCTAAGTAATACACTTTGACTTAAGTCATAGAAGAGGAAAATAAAAAGTTCTAAATAAAATTACATCATTATCCTTAAGAAATTTCATTAGAACAGGGATGATTCAATAACCCTGTAGTTTCACTTTTATACACTTTAGTTTTACATGGCTTAGAGTGTAGTAGTGACATCCTTTAGATTCATCCTTCAAGGCGTGAATGCCAGCTCTGAGAAGGGGGTGAAAAACTGAAGGAGAAGAGGGTGTTTACCACTAACCCAAAGAAAATGACCAGAAAGGAGGGCCATCCTTCAACACATGTGGGTGCTAGCAATTCCACAGACTTCTAGAAATTACTTACATTTTTCAATGTCAGAATCTGACTTGTATCTTTTAGGTATTGAAACTGATGAGTGACTAAAATTGTGATCTTCTTCTTCAAGGCCTGACAAACACACCTACAAATGTAAAAGGTACAGAAAGCAAAAACACATTAATGGAGTGCCTCAAACTGAAAACCTATATTTTGAAAAGAGAGACAAAGACCACACAGCAGTCAAAGATCTTTAGTTTAAATGCCAAATCAATAATAACAATTAAATAAACATAAATCAATTAATCCAACTAGGTTCTTAAATTTATCAGGAGAAAATCTGAATTGAGTGCTACAAAAAAAAAAAAAAAAAAAATTAAAACCAGTTCAGTGAAGGAGGCACTAACAGCTATGTCTTTTCCTCTAAAAATCAGCTTAACAATTATTTCCATATTTCATAAAAGAAAACAGCTGAGTAATACTGAGATTACAAAATCTGACTAAATTAAAACACTATTTTATCGCTATTTGGGAATGGGAGAAGAGGGATTCATGTCTTTTAAAAATGTGTGCATTCGTAGACAGCTTTCAAGGAGGTTATTTATAATTAATGATGTAAATATTCACAACAAAAATTAATAGATTCTTGGGAACCTTTGTCAGAGTGTATTTGCTAGACACTTGCCCCCAAAGAATATTAGATAGAAAATGAATGTCAGCGGGGCCTCTGTCACTCTCTGCAACATTCCCAGTTCCATCCAGGAAGTAAGTCTTCTTTCATTAGGACTGAATACCTTCCAAACATGAAAGTAAAAGAACAGACTCCAAATGGCCCAAATCACAGTGGAGATCACCCAATGGCTTAGCGCACCCACCAGTTCTCTTAGTCAAAACATCCTCAGTATTCAACCTTCTATTTTTTTCACAGTTAAAAAAAAATAAAAAACTACTCCTACATTTCAAATGTAGACCCCTAGGGACTCAGGCCCAGTCTTATTCCATAGGGTCCACAACCCCTCCAGGGAAGCAAATGCTCAGGCCCAGGGCCCCAGTGACCACAGGCAGGTTTCCAGGCAGGTACTCTGGGAGCCCCAGCCCTTCACAGAGCAAATCTCAGGAACCTGGGCCAGAGCTCAGCCTGTGAGTGAGTCAGATGGAGAGTCTGGAGGCAGCAGACTGCAGCTCAGTCCCTCTCAGGAGCCTGATGATATTGGACAAGAGACTAATCCGTTCACCTCAGAACAACATCAACGAGAACTCATCCATACCTTCTAAGAAATCAAACCACCAATATGCTCAGTAAATGTCAGCCCCTTTTTCCACTCCTCCCTAACCACAAATGGTCATGTGCTTTGGACTCAGAAGAGAAACTCTTAATGGGACACTCTGGACACTGGGTCTGTGATCAGAAATAAGACCCTGGGATGTAAACACACACACCATCACTTTGCTAAGTCTAAAAGGATTCATTTTTACCTTTTGACATGTGTTAACTCAGCATTCATAACTAAGTTTCTTGGTCAACACCTTTTCAAACTTAGTACTAAAGCTTTTAACCAGAATTTTTTCTCCTTAATTCATAATTAGCTGCCAATAGTCCCTAAGTTTAGTTCAGTCGTGTCCGACTCTTTGTGACCCCATGAACTGCAGCATGCCAGGCCTTCCTGTCTATCACCAACTGCTGGAGTCTACCCAAACCCATGTCCACTGAGTTGGTGATGCCACCCAACCATCTCATCCTCTGTCCCTAAAACTGGATATTAATCAAATCTGATGGGTTGCTATATTCAAGATGAATCAACCCGAAAGTTTTAAGATGCTTTCTTCCTAACAGCCTATCACAGATGAGGTAATACAAATAACTACAATAAAGTGATCAGCTGATGGCTTTGGTTTTTCCCTAAATAATGCTTTTATCCAAATCACTAGAAAAATACACTATTTTCCAAGTTTTTAAAGATTTCCAAGTCATGCCATAGAAATGATTGAGTCAGCAACCAGTTGTATAACAGTTATTCCTATATAAACGCTGTGTTAATTTTATAATCCCACATATAATCCCATATAAGGGTTGTATTAAGAGGGAACACATCCCGTGGTGGAGGCGATACAAATAAGACAGAGGCCCCACCTCCACTCATTCAATCAGCAGAGGTTTGCTGAGGAGCCAGGCCCTGTCCTAAGTGCTGGGGACCCACCCACACGTCATGATAGAAGACAGTACTCCGCACCGTGTAGAGGACACACTGAGCAAGCATAGAAAATCCACTATTGGGCTGTGACCTGTGCTCTGAAGGAGAGGCAAGGGCAGCTGCTGTCTGAGATGTGGAGACACGGGAGCCCTGAGAATCTCTGGGGAAACATCCTGGAAGAAGGCACAGCAGGGGCAGGGTTCCTGGGACAGAACATGCTGGACGGAGGCGCCTTCCTGCATTCATAGTTTATGGGTGGTGGTGGTTTAGTGGCTAAGTCGTGTCTGATTCTTGCCACCCCATGGACTGTAGGCTCTTCTGTCCATGAGACTTTCCAGGCAAGAATACTGGAGTGGGTTGCCATTTTCTTCTCCAGGGGATCTTCCTGACCCAGGAGTCGAACCCGGGTCTCTTGCACTGCAGGCAGATTCTTTCCCAGCTGAGTTACAGTGGGTGGCAGGCGGACTCATAAATGGTGAAGCACACCCAGTGAGGGCTGGGGGAAGACAGAGGGCATGGGCTCTCTCTGGCGGAGCAGGAGGGAATGGCAGGTCCTGTCTTTCGCCTTCCTTCTGTGTCCTGGCGCACTGCTCCTGGCTCTGGGACAGAGGGACCAGTATGTACAGACAGACAGGGGTGAGAAAGAACCCCACAGAGCCAGCACCGCTGGACACCGAGTGGGTGTGGAGACGAGCTGGAAAGGCTCAGGGGGACAGACGGCAAGGAAGCCTGTTTGTTTGAGGACCTGGAGCTGCTTTGTGAAAGTGGTGGTGGGCAGAGGGCAGCGGAGGCGGGGGCAGTGGGGTGCGGGGTGGGGGGGAGGTATCTGTGAAGGGCTGGAGCAGGAGGGTGAGCTCTGTAGACAGAAGGGTGAGCTGTGTAGACAGTAGCGTGGGAGTCAGATCATGACAGACCCCAAGATCTGATGATGCAGGAAGCAGGGGTCTAGTGATGTGGGGCTGAACCGGGATGGGATCCATGGCTGGACACAGGTGAGCCTGCGTCAGTTCCCGTAAGGCCCCCACCTTCTGTAGCTGATAGAATCCACTGTGTTCACAGCATAAAACTATTAAAACTCATGAACCTCAATGACCTTGGATATAAATTCATGACTGAAGGAAACTGTTAAGGGCAAGCAGAAGTGTGAGTCATTCATTTGTAATACAGAACCCTCCCCATGACCAAGCTTCCACACGACCACCATTTCTCACAGCATATTGTTCCATCCGATTCTCTGACTTGAGAACACTCTCCAGTTGCTGCTGAGTGGTTTCCTAAATTGCTTTCACGCTCTCTGCTTTAACTTTCCTGAGAGAATGTGGTTCTGATTACAAACAGCAGTCTTAAGCTTGCTTCTTTCAAGTATATATCCAAAGTGGGACACTCAAAATATTTGAGAGGATTTTACAAATATCTCCAGTGCTTGAGAAAGAACTCAGGAGAACTTCTGCGATCAGCACCCTGTACTTGGCACCAAAATGCCTTGCTCTCCCTTCCCTGTGACATGGATGCAATGGCCAGCAGAATCTGCTCCTGCCCTGATGGGGAACATGCACAGATGCTCACAAGACAGGATGACACACGTTAGTGAGCTCAGGGCGGGGTGATGGGAACAAGGAGGCTGAGACACTCATGATGCCAGGAGGGTGGGTGTGGGGAATCTCTGTCACAGGACGAGCTCCTGTCACTGAACTCGTGACAAGACACAGACACTTCTCTAAGGAAAAACTCATCAAGTCATGAACGGGAGAGGCTGGGAAAGGGGGGGGTCAGGTCAGAGAACTGAAGACAACGCCATGTGTCATCTGCCCTGTCCCCTCTGGTTCTCAAGGATTCTGTGCCACTAGTCAGGTTTATATGTGTGTTACAATATACCTAACATGAAATTTACTGTTTCTGCCATTTTAAGCATACAGCTCAGTAGCATTAAGTACATTCACATTGATGTGCAACCATCACCACCATCCATCTCCACAACTCTTTTATGACCCCAACACTAAGCACATTTTATACAAGGGCTGCTGCCTGCTAAGTCGCTTTAGTCGTGTCCAACTCTGTGCAGCCCCATAGACAGCAGCCCACCAGGCTCCCCTGTCCCTGGGATTCTCCAGGCAAGAACACTGGAATGGGTTGCCATTTCCTTCTCCAATGCATGAAAGTGAAAAGGGAACGTGAAGTCGCTCAGTTGTGTCCGACTCTTAGTGACCCCATGGACTGCAGCCCACCAGGCTCCTCTGTCCATGGGATTTTCCAGGCAAAAGTACAGGAGTGAGATGCCATTGCCTTCTCCGTTATACAAGGGCAGGTTCCACCAGTCTAACAACGCCTGGTTTGTGGATGTGGAATCCTAGCTCCTAGCCAGCTCCTAGTGTCTAGAGCCCAGAGCTCCTCAAAAGGCCTCCCTCTCACATTTGCTGACTCTGCTGAAGTCTCTATTTTGCTATTCTGGACCTGCTGTAAATCAATTATGTACCCTCAAATTCACATGTGGTCCCCTGGGTCATCACTTCCTTAGAATTTGGTGTCATGGACTTTAAAGGTAACTATTACTCTTAATTATACTGGATCTAATCTAATCTGACTGGTGTGCTTAGATGAAGAGGCTAAGACACAAGGACAGAGATACAAGCATGTAAATCAATGAGGTTAGAACACACCCCCTCACCATGCACAAAAATAAACTCAAAATGGCTTAAATACTTAATCATAAGACATGACACTATAAAACTCCCAGTAGAGATTATAGGCAAAATATCCTGTGACATAAATTATACTAATATTTTCTTAGGTCAGTCTCCTAAGGCAACAGACATATAAGCAAAATATATATACAAACAAAAATATACAAACGGGGCTTCCCTGGTGGCTCAGTGGCAAAGAATCTACCTGCCAGTGCAGGAAGAAGACATGGGATCGCTCCCTGGTCCAGGAAGCTGCCACATGCACAAAGCACCTCAGCCCATGCAGCACAATTACTGAGCCTGTGCTCTGGGGCCCAGGAACAGCAACTACTCACCCACACACCATAGAGCTGGGCTCTGCAATGAGAGAAGCCACCACAGTGAGAAGTGCACGCACCACAGCCAGAGAGTAGCCCCTGCCTGCTGCAACTAGAGAAAACCCCGACCGTGTGAGGACACAGTGAGGGAATGAGGTCAGAAGCCAAGGAGAGAGGTCTCAGGAGGAACCAGACCACCCACATCGTGAACCTGTAGCCTCAAGCACTGTGAGAAATTTAATTTCTATTCTTTGAGCACCCCCATCTATGACAATTTGTTATAAACTGAATGTTTTTCTCCTCAAAAGTCAACTATTGAAACCTAATCCCAACTGTGTTGGTCTTAGGAGGTGGGGCCATCAGGAGGTGGGGCCATGGAGGGTGGAGCCTCCATGAAAGAGATCAGTGCCCTCATAAAGGGGACCCACAGGGCTCCCTCAGCTCTGCCAACACAGAAAGCTGCAGGAATCGGACCCTCATCAGACTGAATCTTTCAGCACCCTGACTTGGACTTTCCCAGCCTCCAAAACCATGAGATAAAAACTTGTTATTTCTAAAGCCACTCAGCTCTGGTGTCCTGTGAGAGCAGCCTGGACAGGCACAGTCCTAGAAACTAACACAGGACCTGAGAGCGAGAACTTCCAAACAGCTTCTCTCTGCAGAACACCCCGCCTCCTCCAGGTGAGCACATGCCTGCTATTCTCCCCACAGCCCTGCTTCCTCCTCGCTCCACACCTGAGCTTCTACTCTTGCTTCAGCAAAGGACTGGTTCCTCCTCTCAGCCTCCACACACCTGCCCAGCCTGCAGGCCCCCAGGTACTTCCCGCCCAGCCCTGGGCACAGGGAGCTTTCCAACTTCAGTGAAAGCCTCCAGCTGACACTTCCACTTTACATTCAGCACTTACTATCCTGTATTAAGAAACTCTAAACCCCGACTCTGCTGAGCTTTCCCCCAGGAATTTGTCTTAACAAGCTCCACGTAGAGACAGGTTCCTCAGAGGCAGGAATGAGAGCTGGGCATCCTAGTCTCCTTTATTCTGCCCAGTGTGGTTCTGCCCAGTGTGGTCATTCCCTCTCCTGGCTCACCGTCCTCCTCGTAAAGTAAGAGATTTTGTGCAGAAAGGCACTGATCTCAGTGCACACAGCAGGGTGTTTATGAGTGCATCTGGAAGGCTCATTGACTTTAACAAAGTGAACAACAGCAAGCGACCTGACCATGGGGGAGAGGTGAAGCCTGTTTTAGGAAAAAAACAAGATCGCAAGGCTTTCAAAAAGGCCAGACTAGACTCCATAAGAGGTCTCAGCCAGTGTGTGTTAGGACACATTATACACAGAAAAGAATCAGAGTTGTTCGGCTTTAGTCATTGTATAGCCAACCAGGAGCCCCTGACAAGTTCTACATTTTAGAAACAGAAATGAGAGTCAAGACTCAAGCCAGATTATAGGTGACACTACATTGTAGGTCTAAGTATTAATTCCAGTAAGCATCCATGAAATAACATAAAATGATTGAAATCATACTCAGATGTGGGATAAATGATTCTCAAATCCTAGACTTTATTTCCAAAGTGATACAATAACAAGCATAAACCAATAGGGTCTTTCCATGGAAGCCCTATGTCAGTACTGAAAACTTTGCTTCTAACTTGCCTTAAGCAAATGATGGAGGAAAAAAAACTGGTAGCCAAGTGCCAAGTTATAGAGTCTGACTCTCTGATTTAAAACCCCTACATCATCTTTCTTACTCCTGGGGTCTGGATCCACCCGGAGTGTCTAGTAATCAACCGCAAGTAGCAGGAGGGAAACTGCCATCTATGTGTCACTCCCTAAAGCATGGATCCCACTGGCCCCCACACACTGGAAGCACCTGCTGTATGTTCCTGTCCTGACCTCATCATGAGGCAAGATTTCTCTACGATGGATCTTCTGTNGTGCTGCGATTCATGGGGTTGCAAGGAGTCAGACATGACTGAGCGACTGAACTGAACTGAACTGAATCCCACTCCTGGGCATATATCTGGATAAAACTACAAATCAAAAAGACATGCACTCCTATGTTCATAGCAGCACCATTCACAATAGCCAAAACATGGAAACAACTTAAATGTCCATCGACAAATGAGGGATAAAGAAGATGTGGGACACAAGACAAGGCAATACTACTCAGCCATAGAAAAGAAAGAAAGAATGCCATTTGTAGAAACATGGATGGACTTGGTTTATCATNGATAAAACTACAAATCAAAAAGACATGCACTCCTATGTTCATAGCAGCACCATTCACAATAGCCAAAACATGGAAACAACTTAAATGTCCATCGACAAATGAGGGATAAAGAAGATGTGGGACACAAGACAAGGCAATACTACTCAGCCATAGAAAAGAAAGAAAGAATGCCATTTGTAGAAACATGGATGGACTTGGTTTATCATACTAAGTGAAGTAAGTCAGAAAGAGAAAGCCAAATAGCATATCACTTATATGTGGAATTTAAACTATGGCAAAAGTGAACCTATTTACAAAACAGAAACAAACTCACAGATATAGTGAACAGACTTGTGGCAGCATGGATGGAAGGAGGTGGTGGTGAGGGATGGGCTGGGAATTTGAGGTTGCTGCTGCTACTGCTAAGTCACTTCAGCTGTGTCCGACTCTGTGTGATCCCATAGATGGCAGCCCACCAGGCTCTGCTGTCCCTGGGATTCTCCAGGCAACAACACTGGAGTGGGTTGCCATTTCTTTCTCCAATGCATGAAAGTTAAAAGTGAAAGTGAAGTCACTCAGTCACCTTCGACCCTCAGTGACCTCATGGATTGCAGCCTTCCAGGCTCCTCCATCCATGGGATTTTCTAGGCAAGAGTACTGGGGTGGGGTGCCATTGACTTCTCTGGAATTTGAGGTTAGCAGATGCAAACTATTATGTGTAGAATGGATAAACAGCAAGGTCCTATGGTATAGCACAGGGAGCTATATTCAATTTTCTGAGATAAACCATTATGGAAAAGAATGTATATGTGTGTATAACTGAGTCACTTTGCTGTACAAAGAAATTAACACAATGTAGTAAATCAACTATATTTCAATAAAAACTTAAAAAAAAAAAAAAAAAAGGACAGAGACACAGGTTGCATGTAAACAGAGGGAAGAGCATGTGAGGGCACCGCAAGGGGGATGTAGTCAGAAGTCAAGGAGAGAGGATTCAGGAGAAACCGAACCACCCACACCGTGAACCTATAGCCTCAAGAACTGTGAGAAAATTAATTTGTATTCTTTGAGTGCCTGCATCTGTGAAAACTTGAGATAGACTGAATGTTTTTCTCCTCGAAAGTCATACATTGAGACCTAATCCCCACTGTTCTGGCATTAGGAGGTGGGGCCATCTGGAGGGACCAGGCCATGCGGGTGGAGCCTCCATGAAAGGGATTAGTGCCCTGATAAAGGAGACCCACACGGCTCCCTCACCTTTGCCACCACATGAAGCCGCAGGATCGGATCCTCACAAGACTGAATCTTATAGCACCCTGACTTGGACTTTCCCAGCCTCCAAAACCATAAGAGATAAACTTCTGTTACTTCTAAGCCACCCAGCTCTGATGTCCNTGGAGCCTCCATGAAAGGGATTAGTGCCCTTACAAAGGGGACCCACACGGCTCCCTCAGCTCTGCCACCACATGAGGCCGCAGGAATCGGACCCTCACCAGACTGAATCTTTCAGCACCCTGACTTGGACTTTCCCAGCCTCCAAAACCATGAGAAAAACTTCTGTTACTTCTAAGCCACCCAGCTCTGGTGTCTTGAGAGAGTAGCCTGGACAGACACAGTGCTAGAAACTAACACAGGACCTGACAGAGAGAATTTCCAAACAGCTTCTCCTTGCCGCACACCCTGCCTCATCCAGGCCAGGACGTGCCTGCTGTTCTCCTCACAGCTTCCTCCTCCCTCCACACCTGAGCTTCTACTCTTTCTTCAGCAAAGGACTGGGTCCTCTTCTCAGCCTCCACACACCTGCCCAGCCTGCAGGCCTCCAGGGTACTTCGCGCCCAGCCCGGGGCACAGGGAGCCTTCCAACTTCAGTGAAAGCCTCCAGCTGACACTTCCACTTCAGCACCTACTATCCTGTATTAAAACCCTCTAAACCCTGATTAGGCTGACTTTTCCCCAGGGATCTGTCTTAATAAGCTCCACGTAGAGACAGGTTCCTCAGAGGCAGGAATGAGAGCTAGGCGTCCTAGTCTCCCTTATTCTGCCCAATGTGGGTCCTTCCCTCTCCTGGCCCACTGTCCTCCTTGTAAACTAAGATGTTTTGTGCAGTAGGGCATCGATCTCAGTGCACACAGCAGGGTGTTTATAACTGCAGCTGGAAGGCTCGTTGGTTTTAACAAGGTGAACAACAGCAAGCCAACTGACCATGGGGGGGGTATGTGGAGCCTGTTTTAGGAAAAAAGCAAACAAGACCAGTCTAGACTCCATAAGAGGCCTCAGTCAGAGTGCGTTAGGACACATTATACACAGAAAAGCATCAGAGTTGTTCTACTCTAGTCATTGTGTAGCCAACCAGGAGCCACTGACAAGTTCTAAATTCCAGAAACAGGAATGAGAGTCAAGACTCAAGCCAGATTATAGGTGATACTACATTGTAGGTCTAAGTATTAATTCTAGTAAGCATCCATGAAATAACATGAAATGATTGAAATCATACTCAGATGTGGAATACATGATTCTCAAATTCTATACTTCATTAAGTCTTGACTTAATAAAGACTTTATTTCCAAAGTGATAGAATAACAAGCATATACCAACAGGGTCTTTCTACGGAAGCCCTATGTCAGTACCGAAAACTCCACTTCTAATGTGCCTTAAGAAAATGATGGAGGAAAAAAACTGGCAGCCAAGTACTAGGTTATAGAGTCTGACTCTTTGATTTAAAAACCCTACATCATCTTTCTTACTCCTGGGGTCTGGATCCACCTGGAGTGTCTGGTAATCAACCGCAAGTAGCAGGAGGGAAACTGCCATCTATGTGTCACTTCCTAAAGCATGGACCCCACTGGCCCCCACAAACTGGAACCACCTGCTGTATGTTCCTGTCCCGACCTCATCATGAGGCAAGATTTCTCTAAGATGGATCTTCTGTGGAGGGAAGGGAGGGGAGGGAGGGAGGGACATCAGGGCAGCGGGAGCCGAGTCTTCTGGAGCACAGAGACCTTCCTGAGCTCTCTTCCCTGATCCCTACAGGGCTCTTGGAAAGAAGAAATGATAGAAAACAGGAGAAACTCACTGTTGGAACAAGTGCCTGCTGACTCCTGCATCCACTGCACTGAGCGGATCGTCCAGGAGGTAGATGTCTGCGTCCTGATACACAGCTCTAGAAAATGTAGAGAGACGTCAGGAGAGGACACCACACACTTCCTGGATCTCATCTCTGAATCATGATGGTGTCCAACAACTCCATGTCCCTTCCACAAGCCCAGGGAAAGGGCCAAGACCCTGCTTCACTCAGGCCCAGCCAGTGAGCGGGGTCTGCGTGCTCACGTCCACTAGGAGCCGCGGAGGAGGAGGGGCAGGATGGCAACTGAAACCCCACTCACCTGGCGAGGCTGACCCGGGCTTTCTGTCCTTCACTCAGCGGGGTTCCTCTGTCTCCTATCTCAGTTAGATCTCCTTCCTCCAAAAGCTGTAAATCCTATATAGATAGAAAAGGGGGAAAATAAAAAGATATAAATTGTGCACTCCAGTGTTCTTGCCTGGAGAATCCAGGGACGGGGAGCCTGGTAGGCTACCGTCTATGGGGTCGCACAGAGTCGGACATGACTGAAGTGACTTAGCAGCAGCAGCAGCACTATCATCTTACACTTTTATCATTAGTTCCTCATACAAGTATTTGATTTACGTGCATGCATGCTCAGCTGCTAAGTCATATTCAGCTCCTTGTAACCCCATGGTCTAGGGCTTGTCAGGCTCTTCTGTCCATGGGATTCTCCAGGCAACAACACTGGAGTGGTTTGCTGTTTCCTGCTCCAGGAGATCTTCCTGACCCAGGGATCGAATCAGTGTCTCCTGCGTCTCCTGCACTGGCAGGTGGATTCTTTACCATCGAGCCACCTGGGAAGCTAGAGCAGTGGGTATAAGTCAGGGTAACTAAACTGTGACCTTGAACATTAAAAAAAGAAGAAAAAAAATCCTCTCAGTGCTTTTTATTTGTTTTCATTCTGTAGTTTTGCACAGCATCTGTGTGTTTGACCATTTTAACAGATATTTACTGAGGACCTACTATATGACAGGCATTGTTCTGGGCACAATAGACTCACTTGTGAAGAAACAAAGCTCCTAGAGTTTCTTTCCATGATGGAAGGCAGACGATATGGAAAATTAACCTGAGCACAAGTACTGAGGACAGGAAGGAAAAGGAAGCCTGTTCAGGGGGCTGGAGAGTGAAGGAGGGAAGTGAGTCCACACCGGCGGGGAGGGCTCTGCTCAGAGGGCGTGTGAGCAGATCTGGAGAGGGGAGCTCAGGCAGACCTGGAGAGGCTGCTCCTCACAGAGGGAGGGGCGAGTGCAGGGGCCACGGGGAGATGCCCAAGGGGTTCAGGATCAGGAGGCAGGAGAGCAGAGCTGAGTAAGAATGAGGGGAGTGAGGGTAGAGACAGAGCAGGAGGAGCCTGGGGGCCCTCCAGTAACAGGAGGAGGGGGAGGATGGACCTGTTTGAGGTTTTAAGAAATCACTCCTGTGCTTTACAGAAAAAGACAGTAAGTGGGGAAGGGGGCTACCAGAATAATTGAGGTGAGAGATGACGGTGGTCAGGAGCAGAGTGAGAGCAGTGGGAATGGAGAGATGGGCTCACACTCCAGCACATGCTGAAGGTGGAGTCTGTAAGATCTGCTGACAGGATGGATGTGGGTTGTAGGAGAAGAGGACACTGTGGTATTTGGGGCATAAGGAAGGGGAAGGACACGGTCTCCATTTACTAGCTGGGGAACATGGTGGATGCAGGTTTAGGGAACTTCGCCTGTGGACAAGCTGAGATGACCTCTCAGAGATGGCACATTGCAGCTGGACATGCAAGTGTGAAGGACTGTGCTAAAGTCACAGGTGTAAGAGCCAGTGGCCCAGGGTGAAGGCACATGACTTGTTTGTATCAAGGAATGAGTGTCTCTTAAAAAGCCATTTTGCTGATCTCTGTCTCAGCTTCCCACTTGCAGAGAAGGGATAGCACCTGACCCAAGTCTTCACAGTGATACTTAAAGTGAGTGACAGACAAGACCTGTAAAAGAAATGGGAGCAGAAAGAGCAAGCTGGGCAGGAAAATCAAAAGGAAAGAAACAGTGTGCTCAAGGGACACTCAACAGATCAGCTGGACTAAGTAGATGCTCGTCTGTGAAAGCAGGAAAAACTCAAAGCTAAGAAGGAAATAAAGTTGTAACTTGAGGATCTGGAATCAATCAAAAGTTATGTTTGAATATTATTTAACAAGTCAATAGACAAATCAGCCTACTTTCCCCAGAGCACCATGGGGAAAATGACAATAGATGACAAGTACATCCCCAAAATGACACAATAGAAATCAGGCTTAAGAAGTTGTTCAGTCACGCAGCTGTGTCTGACTCTTTGTGACCCCATGGAATGCAGCACCCCAGCCCTCCTTGTTCTTTACCATCTTGTGCAGCTTGTTCAAACTCATGTCCACTGAGTCAGGGATGCCATCCAACCATCTCATCCTCTGTCATCCCCTTCTCCTCCTGGCTTCAATCTTTTCAGCATCAGGGTCTTTTCTGATGAGTCGGTTCTTCCCATCAGGTGGTCAAAGTATCCAGCTTCAGCATCATTCCTTCCAATGAATATTCAGGTTTGATTTCCTTTATGATTGATCTTCTTGCAGTCCAAGGACTCTCAAGAGTCTTCTCCAACACCACAGTTCAAAAGCATCTACTCTTCTGCACTCAGCTTTCTTTATGATCCAATTCTCATATCCATACATGACTGCTGAAAAAACCATAGCCATGACTAGGCAGAACTTTGTTGGCAAAGAAATGCCTCTGTCTTTTAATATGCTGTCTAGGTTTTTCATAGCTTTTCTCCCAAGGAGGAAACGTTCTTAATTTCATGACTGCAGTCACCATCTGCAGTGATTTTGGAGCCTAAGAAAATAAAGTCTGTCACTGTTTCCATTGTTTCCCCATCTATTGCCATGAAGGGATGGAACCGGATGCTATGATCTTAGTTTTTTGAATGTTGAGTTTTAAGCCAACTTTTTCACTTTCCTCTTTCACCTTCGTCAAGAGGCTCTTTAGTTTCCTTTCACTTTCTGCTATAAGGGTGGTGTCATCTACATATCTGATATTATTGATATTTCTCCCAGCAATCTTTAATCCAGCTTGTGCTTCATCCAGCCTGGCATTTCACATGGTATACTTTTTATATAAATTAAATAAGCAGGGTGACAATATACAGCCTTGTACTCCTTTCCCAATTTGGAATCAGTCCATTGTTCCATGTCTAGTTCTAACTGTTGCTTCTTGACCTCTATACAGGTTTCACAGGTGGCCTGTAAAAACTGGTGGTCTGGTATTTCCCTCTCTTTTAGGAATTTCCTACCCTTTGTTATGATCCACACAGTGAAAGGCTTTACATATCAATGAAGCAGAAGTAGATGCTTTTCTGGAATTCTCTTGCTTTTTCTATGATTCAACAGATGTTGGGAATTTGATCCCTGGCTCCTCTGCCTTAGGCTTAAGTTCCGTGGTATTATATTAGAAGTCTTAGGCTACCTGTAATTATCAACTGGCACATTCTGTCATAGACAGGGTTTGTTTGGAGTTTTTATCACTAACCCCCTCAGGCATCAACCTAGGATGCACAGTGGTACCTTTCTGCAGATGAAGCCCTCACTTCTCTGTCTCGACTGCAGCAAATCTGGGGAGAAAGCAAGTGGCACATGGTGCCACCATGACAAGCAAGTCCTTTGATCTCCCTAAGTCTCATTTTCCTCTTCTATAGAATGTGCTGCAGAAATCAGAATCACTGAACTCAAGGATGCTGTGAGAATGTAAAGTGTGTGAACACCTGCCAAATGAAAAAAGGGCATGAGTTGATTATAACTCACTGTTGGTGACTGATCCCTATTTTCTCATCAAGCCAACAGTAGGACCCTGTTTACACTGTCAATCATAACATACAAAGCACATGACCACCGTGGAAGAAAGAGACTCAATCATAACCCTCCCTGACAACCACAAAGACACAGACACACACAGGTTCTCCACTCACTCAATTCTTAATGCAGGTGCATCTGATGAAAGGCAGCAAATGTTCTGTTGTGATAATTTATAATTACCTCATCTTCTTTCTTTTTCAGCTCAGAAAATAATACCATCTCTTGCTTTTGGTTTTCATTGAAAAAATGAGTGGCATTAAGTTCTCAGCCTCGTGCACACACACAGAATTACTTGGCCTCTCTTTCACTGTTGACAGTCCTTGCAAACTGTTCCACTTAGTTTTTACACTTTGATTTTACGTTGTTCAAATGGTTTTCTTTTTTAAACAGCACTACATTGTAATACAGCAATCTTAACCACATTCTAGAAAAACCACTCACGGCCTCTCTTTCTAGGACCTAAGAAATTATCTCTGAGTCTGATAGTCATACTTTGAGTGTTGTTGACTCTGCAAATTATATATGAACAAGCAACCAGGGGAAAACATTTTGGAGGACTTGAAGTAAAACCAAGTCAAGCTGATATCTCAGCCAATGTGTTCTGATTAGATTAAAGGGGAACAGCCTGAGTTGAGCATATATTATAGTTCCTTCCACTGACAGGAAAGTGTTCTTATTCACATTTGTTACCTCAAAGTTAAGTAAGTGTTAGTCACTCAGTCATGTCCAATTCTGTGATCCCATGGACTATAGCCCACCAGGCCACTCTGTCCATGGAATTCTCCAGGCAAGAATACTGGAGTGGGTTGCCATCTTCTTCTTCAGGGGATCTTTCCAACCCAGGAAGTGAACCCAGTTCCTCCTGCATTGCAGACAGATTCTTTACTGTCTGAGCCACCAGGGAAGCCCCAAAATTTAGCCAACTCTCACTGAACAGCAGACACACACACTAGAGGCAAACTAGGAAACGGTGACCCTGGTTTGATGCCATCCACCCAGAAACACATAAAGGGCCCTTCAGGGATGGTGGAGACTTACAGCAGAAGCACCACAGAGCAGACTGCTGAAATAGTTAACGGGGGCCAGATGTGAGGCCCTGGCAAAGGAGGGCGGGGTTCCAGAGTCAAACAGCAGGAGGCTCCACCTTCCTTCACAGCTTTTCTTCCAGTTGGAATTGCTCTCTCACAGCCTGTTAATATCCTGCCCAGTCTCTAGCCTCACCCCAAACACACTCTCCCATGAAACCATCCTGCACTCAACTCTCTTCCTGCTGGGCTCCCAAGGCTGTTTACATCTCTCATCTCTCATGAAGGACCGTCTTATTCTGCTCCATCATTTGTACACATGCACAAGGCTTCTCTCAGCTCCTGGGGGGTAAGATCTGTGCACCAAGCTCTGTGCTGGACCCCGATGCTCATTATCTCTAATCCTCACAGCAAGATGCATAGTAAGTACTGGCCCCATTTCACAGATGAGGAAACTGAGACTGAGTGAAGACCACAGCACTGGTCAGCTGTTAAACAGAAGAGCTGGAATCTGAGCCAGCTCATGTCAGTTCAGAGCCTTCTCTTTCACATCATGCCGCCCAGATGGTGACTGAAGGTATATTTGAAATGAAGACAACTCAATAAAGTAACTCAAGACTTGAAGGCCTCTATACCTAGACATATAAGTATCAATAAGCTTATTATCTGATGATTGTCAAAGCAGTCTGAAAAAGAAGTCCAAGTAAGTGATCTATGTGGAAAAATATTAAACTGGAATTTATCAATTTGATACCTTTAAATACATGTTCACTAAACATTTTCAAATGCCTTAAAGATAACATGTAACAAATGTTACATACTATACTGGGTAAGAGGATATTGTTATTGTTGATTTACATAATATACTATGTGCAGAACACTGATAGAAATATCAACTTGAATAATGGAAGCGAAATACTCTTCCATAAGAAGTTAAATACTTCTTTCTTACATGTCATACTTATGGATATAATTTTCCAGAATCTGGCTGAGATTATATTTAAGAATTAATTCATTTCAAAACTCATTTACAGAGTACTTGTTATGTCCCTAGCAATCAGGTGCTTTAAAATCACAACCACATTTCATCCTCAAAAAAACCTCATGAAGTTGATAGTTTTACTATCTCCATTTTTCAGATGAAGAAACAGGCCTGTAAGGATCAAAAAAAAAAAAAAANGCTCAGCTTCCCACTTTCAGAGAAGGGATAACACCTGCCCGAAGTCTTCATGGTGATACTTAAAGTGAGTGACAGACAAGGTCTGTACAAGAAATGGCAGCAGAAAAAGCAAGCTGGGCAGGAAAACCAAAAGGAAAGAAACAGTGTGCTCAAGGGACACCCAGCAGATCAGCTGGACTAAGTAGATGCTTGTCTCTGAAAGCAAGAAAAACTCAAAGCTAAGAAGGAAATATAGTTGTAACTTGAAGATCTGGAATCAATCAAAAGTTATATTTGAATATTATTTAACAAGTAAATAGACAAATCAGCCTACTTTCCCCAGAGCACCATGGGGAAAATGACAATAGATGACAAGTACATTCCCAAAATGACACGATAGAAATCAGGCTTAAGAAGTTGTTCAGTCACTCAGTTGTGTCTGACTCTTTGTGATCCCATGGAATGCAGCACTCCAGCCTTCCTTGTCCTTTACCATCTTGTGGAGCTTGTTAAACTCATGTCCACTGACTCAGGGATGCCATCCAACCATCCCATCCTCTGTCATCCCCTTCTCCTCCTGGCTTCAATTTTTTCAGCATCAAGGTCTTTCCTAATGAGTCAGTCTTTCCATCAGGTGGTCAAAGTATTGGAGCTTCAGCATCAGTCCTTCCAATGAATATTCAGGGTTGATTTCCTTTACGATTGATCTTCTTGCAGCCCAAGGGACTCAAGAGTCTTCTCCAGCACCACAGTTCAAAAGCGTCTATTCTTCTGCACTCAGCTTTCTTTAAGATCCAACTCTCACATCCACACATGACTGCTGGAAAAAGCATAGCCTTGACTAGGCAGAACTTTGTTGGCAAAGTAATGCCTCTGCATTTTAATATGCTGTCTAGGTTTTTCATAGCTTTTCTCCCAAGGAGAAAACATTTTTAATTTCATGACTGCAATCAGCATCTGCAGTGATTTTGGAACCTAAGAAAATAAAGTCTGTCACTGTTTTCATTGTTTCCCCATCTATTGCCATGAAGGGATGGANTTGTTGGCAAAGTAATGCCTCTGCATTTTAATATGCTGTCTAGGTTTTTCATAGCTTTTCTCCCAAGGAGAAAACATTTTTAATTTCATGACTGCAATCAGCATCTGCAGTGATTTTGGAACCTAAGAAAATAAAGTCTGTCACTGTTTTCATTGTTTCCCCATCTATTGCCATGAAGGGATGGAACTGGATGCCATGATCTTAGTTTTTTGAATGTTGAGTTTTAAGCCAACTTTTTCACTTTCCTCTTTCACCTTCATCAAGAGGCTCTTTAGTTTCCTTTCACTTTCTGCTATAAGGGTGGTGTCATCCGCATATCTGATATTATTGATATTTCTCCCATCAATCTTTAATCCAGCTTGTGCTTCATCCAGCCTGGCATTTCACATGGTATACTCTTTATATAAGTTAAATAAGCAGGGTGACAATATACAGCCTTGTGCTCCTTTCCCAATTTGGAATCAGTCCGTTGTTCCACGTCTAGTTCTAACTGTTGCTTCTTGACCTCTATAAAGGTTTCACAGGTGGCCTGTAAAGTGGTCTGGTATTTCCCTCTCTTTTAGGAATTTTCTACCCTTTGTTGTGATCCACACACAGAAAGACTTTATCATATCAATGAAGCAGAAGTAGATGCTTTTCTGGAATTCTCTTGCTTTTTCTATGATTCAACAGATGTTGGGAATTTGATCCCTGGCTCCTCTGCCTTAGGCTTAAGTTCCGTGGTATTATATTAGAAGTCTTAGGTTACCTGTAATTATCAATTGGTACCTTCTGTCATAGACAGGATTTGTTTGGAGTTTTTATCACTAACCCCTCAGGCATCAACCTAGGATGCACAGTGGTACCTTTCTGCATATGAAGCCCTCACTTCTCTGTCTCAACTGCAGCAAATCTAGGGAGAAAGCAAGTGGCACATGGTGCCACCATGACAAGCAAGTCCTTTGATCTCCCTAAGTCTCATTTTCCTCTTCTATAGAATGTGCTGCAGAAATCAGAATCACTGAACTCAAGGATGCTGTGAGAATGTAAAGTGTGTGAACACCTGCCAAATGAAAAAAGGGCATGAGTTGATTATAAGTCACTGTTGGTGACTGATCCCTATTTTCTCATCAAGCCAACAGTAGGACCCTGTTTACAGTGTCAATCATAACATACAAAGCACATGACCACCGTGGAAGAAAGAGACTCAATCATAACCCTCCCTGACAACCACGAAGACACAGACACACACATGTTCTCCACTCACTCAAATCTTAATGCAGGTGCATCTGATGAAAGGCAGCAAATGTTCTGTTGTGATCATTTATAATTAGCTCACCTTCTTTCTTTTTGAGCTCAGAAATTAATACCATCTCTTGCTTTTGGTTTTCATTGAAAAAACGAGCTGCATTAAGTTCTCAGCCTCGTGCACACACACAGAAGGACTTGGCCTCTCTTTCACTGTTGACAGTCCTTGCAAACTGTTCCGCTTAGTTTTTATGCTTTGATTTTACGTTGTTCAAATGGTGTTCTTTTTAAAATAGCGCTACATTGTAATACAGCAATCTTAACCACATTCTAGAAAAAGCACTCATGGCCTCTCTTTCTAGGACCTAAGAAATTCTCTGAGTCTGACAGTAATATTTTGAGTGTGTTGTTGACTCTGAAAATTATATATGAACAAGCAACCAAGGGGAAAACCATTTTGGAGGATTTGAGGTAAAACCAAGTCAAGTTGATACCTCAGCCAATGTGTTCTGATTAAATTAAAGGGGAAAAGCCTGAGTTGAGCATATATTATAGTTCCTTCCACTGACAGGAAAGTGTTCTTATTCATATTTGTTACCTCAAAGTTAAGTGTTAGTCACTCAATCATGTCCAATTCTGTGATCCCATGGAGTATAGCCTACCAGGCCCCTCTGTCTATGGAATTCTCCAGGCAAGAATACTGGAGTGGGTTGCCATCTTCTTCTCCAGGGAATCTTTCCAACCCAAGAAGTGAACCCAGGTCCTCCTTNAAGTGTTAGTCACTCAATCATGTCCAATTCTGTGATCCCATGGAGTATAGCCTACCAGGCCCCTCTGTCTATGGAATTCTCCAGGCAAGAATACTGGAGTGGGTTGCCATCTTCTTCTCCAGGGAATCTTTCCAACCCAAGAAGTGAACCCAGGTCCTCCTTCATTGCAGACAGATTCTTTACTGTCTGAGCCAACAGGGAAGCCCCAAAATTTAGCCAACTCTCACTGAACAGCAGACACACACACTAGAGGCAAACTAGGAAATGGTGATGCTGGTTTGATGCCATCCATCCAGAGGAACATCAAGTGCCCTTCAGGGATGGTGGAGACTTCCAGCAGAAGCACCAGGGAGCAGACTGCTGAATTGCTGAATGGTTAACAGGGGCCAGATGTGAGGCCCTGGCAGAGGAGGGCGGGGTTCCAGAGTCAAACAGCAGGAGGCCTCACCTTCCTTCACAGCTTTTCTTCCAGTTGGAATTGCTCTCTCACAGCCTGTCAATATCCTGCCCAGTTNGATTGCTGAATTGCTGAATGGTTAACAGGGGCCAGATGTGAGGCCCTGGCAGAGGAGGGCGGGGTTCCAGAGTCAAACAGCAGGAGGCCTCACCTTCCTTCACAGCTTTTCTTCCAGTTGGAATTGCTCTCTCACAGCCTGTCAATATCCTGCCCAGTTTCTAGCCTCACCCCAAACACACTCTCCCATGAAACCATCCTGCACTCAACGCTCTTCCTGCTGGGCTCCCAAGGCTCTGTTTACGTCTCTCATCTCTCATGAAGGACTGTCTTATTCTGCTCCATCATTTGTACACGTGCACAAGGCTTCTCTCAGCTCCTGGGGGATAAGATCTGGGCAGCAAGCTCTGTGCTGGACCCTGATGCTCATTATCTCTAATCCTCACAGCAAGATGCCCAGTAAGTACTGGCCCCATTTCACAGATGAGGAAACTGAGACTGGGACCACAGCACTGGTTAGCTGTTAAATGGAAGAGCTGGAATCTGAACCAGCTCATGTCAGTTCAGAGCCTTCTTTCACATCATGCCACCCAGATGGTGACTGAAGGTATATTTGAAATGAAGACAACTCAATACAGTAACTGAAGACTTAAAGGCCTCTATACCTAGACATATAAGTATCAATAAGCTTATTACCTGATGATTGTCAAAGCAGTCTGAAAAAGAAGTCCAAGTAAGTGATCTATGTGGAAAAATATTAAACTAGAATTTATTAATTTGATACCTTTAAATACATGTTCACTAAACATTTTCAAATGCCTTAAAGATAACATGTAACAAATGTTACATACTATACTGAGTAAGAGGATATAGTTATTGTTGATTTACATAATGTACTGTGTGTAGAGCACTGATAGAAATATCAACTTGAATAATGGAAGTAAAATTCTCTTCCATAAGAAGTTAAATACTTCTTTCTTACATGTCACACTTAAGGATATAATTTTCCAGAATCTGGCTGAGCTTATATTTAAGAATTAACTTATTTTAAAACCCATTTACAGAGTACCTGTTATGTCCCTAGCAATCAGGTGCTTTAAAATCACAACCACATTTCATCNAATTCTCTTCCATAAGAAGTTAAATACTTCTTTCTTACATGTCACACTTAAGGATATAATTTTCCAGAATCTGGCTGAGCTTATATTTAAGAATTAACTTATTTTAAAACCCATTTACAGAGTACCTGTTATGTCCCTAGCAATCAGGTGCTTTAAAATCACAACCACATTTCATCCTCAAGAAAACCTCATGAGTTTGATAGTTTTACTATCTCCATTTTACAGATGAAGAAACAGGCCTGTAAGGATCAAAAATCTGGTCAATAGAGTGATTGGGACTCAATTCCTGAACCTTCTGACTCCTAGGCCTTGGAGTTGATGTCATCAGCCTGAATCAGCATTGCAGTCTGACTACTTCATGTCTTCCTGTTTTGCTACAGAAAAAAATTCAGCTCAATGAACTTAAATAGTTCCTTCAGTAAGATCTAGTATAATACATCTCGTTGCTACTAACATGTGTTATATAATAATGTTGCCTTTAGAAAGCCAGTAATGAAGATCCTGCATGCAGGGCAGCAGAGGAGACACAGATGTAAAGAACAGAGTTTTGGACTCGGGAGAAGGCGAAGGTGGGATAATTTGAGAGAACAGCATGGAGACATGTACATTACCATAAGTAAAACGGATGACCAGTGCAAGTATGATGCATGAAGCAGGGCACCCAAAGCCAGTAATCTGGGGCGATCCAAGGGGATGGGGATAGGGTGGGACGGGAGGCGGGAGGGGGTTCAGGATAGGGGGACACATGGATACCCATGGCCGGTTCATGTTGATCTGTGGCAAAAATCATCACAATATTGTGATTATCCTCCAATTTAAATAAATATATTTAAAAAACAATAAATGTTGTTTTTTTATGCCTTTTCCTCCAGGATTTGGGGGATGTAGGGGTAAGGAGAAATCTTTATTATATTTATATGGATGGATAAATAGATGGAGAGAAAAAGGTTAGAATAGTAACAATAGCCACCATTAACTGAAACTCTGGTTTGTTTACATTTCACAGGCATTTTCTGTAGCCTTTACAGTAACCCCAGCCCTCCCCCATTTAATAAGAATGGAAACTGAGACAAATATCTGGAGTTACTACCCAGGACTGCTTCTCTCCAAAGTGAAAGTCACTCAGTCTTGTCCGACTCTTTTCGATCCCATGGACTATAGTCCATGGAATTCTCCAGGCCACAATACTGGAGTGGGTAGCCTTTCCCTTCTCCAGGGCATCTTCCCAAACCTGGGATCGCACCTGGGTCTCCCACATTGCAGGTGGATTCTTTACCAGCTGAGCCACAAGAGAAGCCCAAGAATACTGGAGTGGGTAGCCTAGCCCTTCTCCAGCAGATCTTCCCGATCCAGGAATCTAACTGCATTGTAGATGGATTCTTTATCAACTGAGCTATGAGGGAAGCCTGGCCAAGCTGTTTCTACCACACATGTCGTCTCTGTGTCTACAGGCCAGACTAACTCCAGAAAGCTACTATTTCCTGTGATTGCCTTATGACCATCCTCTGATACCTAGAATCCAAAAGGAGACAAACAGAGGCTCTCTTAACTTACTAAGTAGTTCTCAGGTGTCATAAAGACCTTGCTGATCTCTTACTGATTGGAGTCATACATGACATTTCAAAGCAGCAACAAAACCTCCTGGAAACCTCTGACCCAATGTTCTCATTTTGCCGCAGAAACGTCAGAGGTCCAGGCAGGTAACAGAACATATCCAGAGTGACAGCAGGCAAGTGATGAAGCTGGGGCCAGAACTCTCCTCTCTGCTACTTCTCCACGCTGGGCCTCCCTTCCTGCCAAGGAGGGGATGGGCATGAGAGGCCCAAACTCCATGTCCCAACTATGCACGAGACAAGGAGAGCAGTCCATGTTTACAGAAACATCACATCATATACAGAAGAATCACTGTGCAACCCAGTCCTGCAGGCCGCTTCCCACCAGAGTCTGTGCTGCACGGATGCCCCAGGGTGGGTAAGCCCCAGAACACTGCCCATGTTACTGGTCCAGTCACCCCACGAGGCTGTGGCAAAGCACTAGCTCCCTGGGATCTGAACTTGAGCTGCAAATGTAGAGATGAGGTGTCTCATCGCTCCAGGCCTCAGTTATACTAACTATAAAGTGAGGACGGGAACATCGAAGACACTAATAAAGAATGAATAACTCATAAACCTAAATTATGTGTGTGCATGGGCACGTGTGAAAGACAGAAAAAGCCTTTGCACATGGACTCTGAATAAATGGGAGCTACTGTTCCCACTGTTCTATATTTGCTATCCCTTCTTACATGGTATCTACACCATTTAATAAAAATCTAGCTCATTCCTGCTAATTTAACATCATTTCTGCAAACGTACAATCACCCATGAACAAGAACCCATAACAAAGAAACAAGCCCATTAAATAAGCAATTTTGTTCGTTCATATGATTGTAAAATGCTACTCACCTGACACAGGCTGGCACTAGTGGTCAAGAATCCACCTGGCAATGCAGGAGACATAAGAGACGAGGGTTTGATCCCTGAGTCAGGATAAGCCTGCCAGGCTACAGTCCATAGGGCCTCAGAGTCGGACACAACTGAAGTGACTTAGCACGCACACATTCACCTAATATAACCTATGATGTTCAAGTCATTGTTCGAGCAGAATTACCATTTCCTCACAAAGCAGGTTTGGACTTGCTTTGGTCCAACACCACACCTTTAAAGATCTGTCCCTGTCTTTTCCTCACAGTACAAGAGAATAGTGGGATGTCCAGACTGCACTGAACAGAACACAGGGATAGGGGTGGTGGGGGGCCCTTTGACCCTATTATTCACTGATTTTTATAACCCGAGAGTAACATAGTATGTAACGTTATTTACTTTTTCCCCTTTCTTTTTGCCAAATTGAATTCTCCTATCAGTTTAGTTCTCATCATTTATTCACTAATCTTATTTAAATCCCAACGTACAGTTAAACCTTTCATCTCACCATTTCTATGAAATGCAATGGCATTTCTGAAAATAATCTCCCTCAGTGAGAAGATGCAGTATTAAAAAGAAATTTTAAAGCATTCCAGTTTCCTTAAATAATAAANGGGGGGATGGGGATAGGGAGGGACGGGAGGTGGGAGGGGGTTCAGGATAGGGGGACACATGGATACCCATGGCCGGTTCATGTTGATCTGTGGCAAAAATCATCACAATATTGTGATTATCCTCCAATTTAAATAAATCTATTTTTTAAAAAATAAATGTTGCTTTTTTATGCCTTTTCCTCCAGGATTTGGGGGATGTAGGGGTAAGGAGAAATTTTTATTATATTTATATGGATGGATAAATGGATGGAGAGAAAAAGGTTAGAATAGTAACAATAGCCACCATTAACTGAAACTCTGGTTTGTTTACATTTCACAGACATTTTCAATAGCCTTTACAGTAATCCCAACCCTCCCCCATTTAATAAGAATGGAAACTGAGACAAATATCTGGAGTTACTACCGAGGACTGCTTCTTTAAAGTGAAAGTCTCTCAGTCTTGTTCGACATTTTTCGACCCCATGGACTATAGTCCATGGAATTCTCCAGGCCAGAATACTGGAGTGGGTGGCCTTTCTCTTTTCCAGGGCATCTTCCCAAACCTGGAATCAAACCTGGGTCTCCCACATGGCAGGTGGATTCTTTACCAGCTGAGCCACAAGAGAAGCCCAAGAATACTGGAATGGGTAGCCTAGCCCTTTTCCAGCAGATCTTCCTGATCCAGGAATCGAACTGCATTGTAGATGGATTCTTTATCAACTGAGCTATGAGGGAAGCCTGGCCAAGCCTTTTCTACCACACATGCCGTTTCTATAGGCCAGACTAACTCCAGAAAGCTACTATTTCCTGTGATTGCCTTATGACCATCCCCTGATACCTAGAATCCAAAAGGAGACAAACAGAGGCTCTCTTAACTTACTAAGTAGTTCTCAGGTGTCATAAAGATCTTGCTGATCTCTTACTAATTGGAGTCATACATGACATTTCAGAGCAGCAACAAAACCTCCTGGAAACCCTCTGACCCAATGTTCTCATTTTACTGCAGAAACATCAGAGGTCCAGGCAGGTGACAGGACATGTCCAGAGTGACAGCAGGCAAGTGATGAAGCTGGGGAAAGAACTCTCCTCTCTGCTACTTCTCCACACTGGGCCTCCCTTCCTGCCAAGGAGGGGATGGGCATGAGAGGCCCAAACTCCATGTCCCAACTATGCACATGAACAGCGAACAGTCCATGTTTATAGAAACGTCACATCACATACGGAAGAATCACCGTGCAGCCCAGTCCTGCAGGTCCGTTTCCCACCAGAGTCTGTGCTACATGGATGCCTCAGGGTGGGTAAGCCCCAGAACACTGCCATGTTACTGGTCCAGTCACCCCACGAGGCTGTGGCAAAGCACCAGCTCCCTGGGATCTGAACTTGAGCTGCAAATGTAGAGATGAGGTGTCTCATCGCTCCAGGCCTCAGTTATACTAACTATAAAGTGAGGACGGGAACATCGAAGACTCTCATAAAGAATGAATAACTCATAAACCTAAATTATGTGTGTGCACGGCACGTGTGAAAGACAGAAAAAGGCTTTGCACGTGGACTCTGAATAAATGGGAGCTACTGTTCCCACTGTTCTATATTTGCTATCCCTTCTTACACGGTATCTACACCATGTAATAAAAATATAGCTCATTCCTGCTAATTTGACCTCATTTCCACAAATATACAATCACCCATGAACAAGAACCCATAATAAAGAAACAAGCCCATTAAACAAGCAATTTTCTTTGTTCACATCATTGTAAAATGCTACTCACCTGACACAAGGCTTCCTAGCTGGCACTAGTGGTAAAGAATCCACCTGGCAATGCAGGAGACATAAGAGACGAGGGTTTGATCCCTGGGTCAGGAAGATCCCCTGCAGGAGGGCATGGCAACCCAGCCCAGTATTCTTGCCTGGAGAATCCCATGGATAGATAAGCCTGCCAGGCTACAGTCCATAGGGCCTCAGAGTCGGACACTGAAGTGATTTAGCACGCACACACTCACCTAATATAACCTATGATGTTCAAGTCATTGTTGGAGCAGAATTACCATTTCCTCACAAAGCAGGTTTGGACCTGCTTTGGTCCAACACCACACCTTTAAAGATCTGTCCCTGGTCGAGATTGGGAGCTCATAAAGACTCGTGGCTGATTCATGTCAATGTATAGCAAAACGAATACAGTATTGTAAAGCAAAACACACTAAAAAATAAAAATTTAAAAAAGAAAAGATCTGTCCCTGTCTTTTCCTCATACTGCAAGAGAATAGTGGGATGTCCAGACTGCAATGAACAGAATCCAGGGATGGGGGTGGTGGGGGGCCCTTTGATACTATTATTCACTGATTTTTATAACCCAAGAGAGTAACATAGTATTTAAAGTTATTTAATTTTTCCCCTTTCTTTTTGCCAAATTGAATTTTCTTATCAGTTTAGTTCTCATCATTTATTCACTAATCTTATTTAAATCCCAACATACAGTTAAACCTTTCATCTCACCATTTCTATGAAATGCAATGGCATTTCTGAAAATAGTCTCCCTCAGTGAGAAGATGCAGTATTAAAAAGAAATTTTAAAGCATTCCAGTTTCCTTAAATAATAAANTAAAACTATGAATAAAACATGAATTAAAATTAGGCTGAAAAGTTATCTTTAAAAGGAGGAGAATTGCAATAGATCTAACAAGATATTGGCCTTCTTTAAAAATAGCCTTTTCTTGATTTTGGAATCATGAAAACATTATACAGAATTATAATTATAAAACAGCTAATTTAAAAAAAAATGCAATTCCTAAAACTTCAGAGTAAAATTAAACAAAAGTACCTAAATACATACCCAGTAGTTCTTTTTTATATGGCTCTGCCAACCAACAGGATGGGTATATATTGAGGTACTTTTGTGGAGAGGGTGAGATGTATGGCAAGGGTAACATGGAAACTTACATTACCATATGTAAAAATAGATAGCCAATGGGGAATTTGCTGTCTGGCTCAGGAAACTCAAACAGGGGCTCTGTATCAAAATAGAGCGGTGGGATGGGAGGGAGATTCAAAAGGGAGGGGATACATGTATACCTATGGCTGATTCATATTGAGGTTTGACGGAAACAGCAAAATTCTGTCCAGCAATTATCCTTCAATAAAAAATAAATAAATTTTTTAAATAAGTAGTTTTAAAGAAAATAATTTGAAAACATTTTCTCTGTGTAATACACCCACCTGAAGGCAGTATGAACTGCAAATAATAAAAATCTTAAATTGCTTTCAGATTGCTTTCACATTATACGGTAAAACAAATGAATAATCATGCTGATATCACTGAGAATTGGGCTTAGACATGGGGCAAAGAACATGATGGGAGGAAAGAGATACAGATGAAAGCACAATAAGATGAAGTAAAAGCTTCTTGCAACTGACTTGGACTGGAAACACCCATATAAACTTATTTCTTTGCCTTAAAAAATATATTCTAACTTTGTCTAATGAAAAAGCCAAGGAACGAAAACCAAGAGCAATAAGCACCTCTAGCGTTTAGACTATCAGAGAAGGCAATGGCACCCCACTCCAGTACTCTTGCCTGGAAAATCCCATGGACAGAGGAGCCTGGTAGGTTGCAGTCCATGGGGTCGCTACTAGTCAGACACGACTGAGCGACTTCACTTTCACTTTTCACTTTCATGAATTGGAGAAGGAAATGGCAACCCACTCCAGTGTTCTTGCCTGGAGAATCCCAGGGATGGGGGAGCCTGGTGGGCTGCCGTCTATGGGGTCGCACAGAGTCAGACACGACTGAAGCGAGTTAGCAGCAGCAGCAGCAGCAGCATTTAGACTATAGTCTTTAAATATCATTTCATACTAAAGGAAGCCGGGACTGCTTGGAGAAATGCATGATTCCAGGGCTGGAGCAAATGCTGTACAAAATGAGCTAGAAACATTCTCTCACATCATGAACCAAAATACAAAACAAAACAAAAAATCTAGCAAAGACTCCTAGAGTATGACTCCTAGACCCAACCTGAATAGACCCCTAATGCCCAAAGATGGTCAAAGGTTGGCATAAGCATGACAAATGAAATGGACTGAAGCAGATCAGAAATGCCTAAATCCATGAGCTCAAACTGACATTCACAAAGCCAGACAAACAACAATAAAACTCATTAGCCCAGAGGAGAACCAACTCATCATTTTGGAAAATAGGTTTAAAAAGTGAAAAACATTATTTTCTCCTACTCTTCCTATAAATTTTACAGTTCAAGGTTAACCAAAGAGCTTAGAGCATACCTATTTTGCAACCCTTAATGAATTAATGAACCTTGAGCAAGGATCGTGAACAGCTCCTAACATCACACACACACACACACACACACACACACACACACACAAACACACACACAAGATGTTATGTACCTCATAAAGGAGGTATTCAATCCTACCCCCTACATAGATGAAAGCGGTGAAGACAATCCAAATGAGTTACATCAAACCTCTAGATCTAAACACCAACTAAAGTGCCCAAGGAACATGTTACCTGACACAGGAGGAGAAGCCATCAGCCAAATCCAGGCTGTGGGAATCCCTACAGGACAAACCACCTAGAGGTGCGGGGTGAGGGTGAAGAGAAAGCAATCTGTACAACCTGTATCAGCCAAATGTACCTTATTTCATACTGCTTCCAACAGCAAGAGGGGGAAAAGACAACCATGAGTGCTGGCTAGATACTGATGACATTAAAGTTAATATTTATGCATAATAGTAAAAATTTTTATGCTACATATGTTTAGCGGGAGGAAGATGCCACATCTTTTAAAGATACATACTAAAATATTTATGGATAAAAATGATATGATGTCTTGGCACTGCTTTAAAATAATCTTGGGAAGTGAGGGTGAGTTTCAGATGAATCAAGACCTCTCATTATGGCAATTATTGAAGCTGGCTTAGGGTGACATGGGCTTCCCTGGTGTCTTAGCTGGTAAAGAGTCTGCCTGCAATGAGGGAGACCTGGGTTTGATCCCTGGATTGGCAAGATCCCCTGGGGAAAAGAAAGGCTACCCACTCCAGTATTCTGGCCTGGAGAATTCCACGAACTGTATAGACCATGGGGTTGCAAACAGTTGGACACGACAGAGTGACATTCACTAGGGTGACATCGGGGCTTATTTCCCTTTACCTTTCTGAGTTCCTAGCTGAGAATCCCTGTAATAAATGACATAATAACAAGAAAAAAATCAAACAGAAGTTTATTAACATGTATATTTCTGATAAGCATGCAAAATATCAAGAAGAGCCGCGTAACTCCCTGAGATGGCCCAAGCCACTACCTAAATGCCATCTCCCCCTAAAGACAAAAGAAAAGGTGATGGAGCGCCAATGAGAGGTTAGCAGGAAAAGCAGCTTAAGCTACAGCAGAGTTGGGTGCTTTATGCAGATTTCACTCTTCTTGAAGACTGTCCTTCAACAGGATTCTGCTGTGATTTAGAGCCATCCTTCTTTTTCTGGTACAGAGAAGGAGACACCTTTACAAAGGGAGCTTTCCTTTATCAGTGTAGATGTCCCTCACAGGAGAGTAGCTTCTACTCTGTCTTCAGGGTTTCTCCTGAGTCTATTTCTCAAAAAGAGAATCAACTCACAGCAATCTTTCTGCCAGAGAGCCCTATTCTGGAGTGACACATTGTGTTACCCTTTCAGTCTATTCTATTTTTGTATTTTTGAAATGTTCCTAAAAATCTCCAGGAAAGTAAAAAGAAAAAAAAAAAAAAACACTACAGAAAACAGTTGACAGAGGGGCCAGAGCTGTTGCAAGAAAAGCAGCTCCTCTTGCCTCTGAGCCTCAGTGGAGGCTGTGGGAGGGGAGGACAGGACAGAGAACACGGGTCTAGCAGTCAGAGCTCTGCGCCTCAGGGACCAGGTCGGCCACCTGCGAGTCACATGACCCCGAGCCCACCCTGTGCCCTCCTGGGCCTCCGGGTCTTTCTCTGTGAAAATACCAGCCTTGCCTTCCTCAGAAGAATCCTGGAACAGCTAAACGAGCTACAACAGCTCAGAGAGCTCTGAAACCGCCATAAAAACAAGGGCTTTTCATCACTTTTATCATTAGAAGTCCTGGTAAGAGATTTACTCTATTCTTAATGGCAGAGCCTGGTTTCACAAAGGGCTTGGAGAACTCACTGTTGCTCACAGGTGGTCACAGTGGAACAAGAACTCTTGAGAAAAGCCATGTATAAAGCCAAATTTTCTAGACTGCAATTATTAAAGTTTCACTTCTAAGCAGATTGCTAACATTTTTAACCATTATGAAACCAATCTTTTAAAAAAAGTCTCCTACCTCCCTGACTAGAGAAAGAAAATAGATTGAGGGGGGTGGAGGAAATAAGTGAAACAGGTGAGGGAACTTAAGAGGCACAAACTCCAGATTATAAAATAAGTAAAAGGGGATGGGGACAAAAAAGTAAATCCATAAAACTTTTAAAAATAAATAAATCACAATTATATAATATAATTATAATATACAACATAGGAAATATATTCAATAATATTGGAATAATTTTGCCTGGTGACAGTTGGTAAGTAAACTTATGTACTGTATAAAATATTAAATCACTAATGGTGTATACCAGAAACTAATACTGTAAGCCAATCATACTTCAATTAAAAAAATTCTTTTAACTTTACATTAAAAACTTACATATGCTTAGAAAAAGAAAAGAAGGTGGATAGAAAACCCTAATTTATAACCCAAGGTCGTCGCTGTGGGTATTACTAACACCTAATGACTAACGCGATGCTCTCAGGAACCAGCAGGGCGCACATCCCAGGTCTGCTCAGCAGGTCCCTGCCTGCTCTGCTCAAGGCCCCCTCCTCCTCTCCCGCTGTGTGGCCCTCAGTGGGTGCTCTCAGCCCACAGTATCTTTGCCACCAGCAGACACTCCTCAGCCTCCTGGGTTGAGCAAAGTGAGGGACACATGGAAGAAAGGGTGGGGAATAAATGCAAAGACCACTCAGCTCTCGGGGAACCAGCCGTGAGTCGAGGCACAAAGCCCACTTTGGGATGCAGAGGATTCTGTTTCCTTCCTGCCCATCAGCTGAGCTTCAGAGTGAGGATTTACACACAGATGGGCTTCCCCACAGCCTCCACCTGGACAAGAGACCATCAGTAAAAGTGGCCTCAGACAAAGAGCAAATGTCTGGACAAGGCCGGGCCACATCTAAGGGTCCTGGGAAGAGGACATAACTCCCAGCCACTCCTTCCCTCTCAGGAGACTGAGTGAACCCACTCCAGCTCTCTGAGGTCACCCCACTTACACACCAGCAGGTAGAGACCTCACCTCTCAGAGAGAAGCCCTGATGACCTGGGGAGGTGGTCTCCGTGTCTTTGGTCCAGGCAGAGGCTTCNCTGGACAAGGCCGGGCCACATCTAAGGGTCCTGGGAAGAGGACATAACTCCCAGCCACTCCTTCCCTCTCAGGAGACTGAGTGAACCCACTCCAGCTCTCTGAGGTCACCCCACTTACACACCAGCAGGTAGAGACCTCACCTCTCAGAGAGAAGCCCTGATGACCTGGGGAGGTGGTCTCCGTGTCTTTGGTCCAGGCAGAGGCTTCAGGCTCCTCCTCTCCACCCTGAGAGCCCTGGGCAGGAGGACACCTGTCCTCCCCCCCTGCAGTCCCCATGGAGGTGCACACAGGGGCCAGGGTGCTGGGAACTCTCTGCCTGTTCTGCTCTAACTAGCATTGACCTACAAGGGTCCACAGCCTGGTACCTGTTTCTCCGAGTGGTAAAGACACTCCTCAGTTCTCAGAGGACAGAGGTTTTCATATTTCAGAATCCTAGGAGCCTCACCCTGGACTGGCGTCACCCTGCTTTTTCTCACTGGTGCTGCCAGGAGTACCTGGGAGGCCCTGCTTGTGCTGTGGGTGGAAAGAGCACACTGCTTGGGATCATGGATGATCCAAGGGGTGCTCTGTGCACTGGAGGAATTGAAAGAGGGCTGGAAATCTAAAAGGAAACACGTTTGTGTTTTAGAAAACCCTGGGCTGAGTTTCGATCTTTCATTAACAAAAACATAAAGACCAACAAGCAGTACAGGTAGATCACAACACGGACATTTGCTTAAGTAACTAGTATTGGTCCTGTGCTGCCGCACAGAGGAGCCCCTACACTCAAGGCCCTCTACTCCCACTTCTCCACCATGGCCACCCAACAACCAATCTCCTGAAAGAGGGCCCAGGGCTCTACCAGCTGCCCCTTATGCAGCCCCGGGCCTGGCCTTCCTGGATCCCCAGCAGGAAGTATTCCTGGGTCTGGGAAACTCTGAAATCAACACTCCCAGCGCCACAGTGGGGCGAATTCCCTCTCAGGAAGAACCCCAGATCCTGCGGCCTCTCCCTCTATGTCTGCTTCTCCCATGAGCTGCCACAGGCAAGACCTAGGACTCATATTAGGATGGGATCCATTCAAGGCTTAGCGACCACACCTAAGAAGCCAACAGCCCAGGACAGCAAGAAAATCCACATGGGCTATGCTTTGAGACCCACTTGCCTTCAAGCCTCTTTATCATCTGCTTCCAAAGAGAAACTAGAGAACCAGGGACGGCAGAGAAAGATCTGCTTCAGGATATGATCCAGCATTAAACCTGGAGGCCACTCATCCAACCAGGCACCTGGCATGAGCCACAGGCACACACTGAGGCCCCAGGGTCTCCAGACAAGCAGAATTCATGAGAACTCACACAGGACGGAAACCTGTATGCAAGGTGTATGAGTTCTCCACAATTCATGGTGAAGCTGGAGCTCCTCCCCATGGCGGGCTCTGGCCTGGCTGACCTGGCACAAGGGGAGGGGGCAACCCAGGGAAGGGAGTGATCTTGGGAGTTCTGGCAGCTCTAGCCCAGACACAGGACCCCAGGTTCTGTTCCACAGGAAGGAGATGATCCTTTCCTAGGAAAGCATTTATCATATGTGACCTGGGAAAGTCAACAAGTACTTGCTGAGCAACTGTCAAACGTCTTGTTATTCTGGGCATCTTTTTTGAGTGTTAGTTCTAGAAGGTCATGTAGGTCTTCATAGAACCATTCAACTTCAGCTTCTTCAGCGTTACTGGTCGGAGCTTAGGCTTGGATTACTGTGATATTCAATGGTTTCCCTTGGAAACAAACAGAGATCATTCTGTCGTTTTTGAGATTGCATCCAAGTACTGAATTTCAGACTCTCTTGTTGACTATGATGGCTACTCCATTTCTTCTAAGGGATTCTTGCCCATAGTAGTAGACACAATGGTCATCTGAGTTGAATTCACCCATTCCAGTCCATTTTATTTTGCTGATTCCTAAAACGTTGATGTTCACCTCTTGCATCTCCTGTTTGACCACTTCCAATTTGCCTTGATTCATGGACCTAACATTCCAAGTTCCTATGCAATATTGTTCTTTATAGCATCGGACTTTACTTCCATCACCAGTCACATCCACAACTGGGTGCTGTTTTTGCTTGGGCTCCGTCTCTTCATTCTTTCTGGAGTTATTTCTCCACTGATCTCCAGTAGCACATTGGGCACCTACCGACCTGAGGAGTTCACCTTTCAGTATCCTATCTTTTTCCCTTTTCATATTGTTCATGGGATTCTCAAGGCAAGAATACTGAAGTGGTTTGCCATTCCCTTCTCCAGTGGACCACGTTTTGTCAGAACTCTCCTCCAGGGAAGCCTACTATTAAGAGACATTTCTAAGTATAAAGACAGGTCAACTTAAAAGTATCCTCGGTACACGTTTCACTCTATCTTACAATCTATAGACAATACATTAGAATATGTAATGAATCGATACACCTTTTCCAAAGGAATACCCAAGACAGAAGTAGCAATAAAGTTATAAATGACAGTCATCAATCAGACGAAATAATTTAGATGAAGCTCGTCTCTCTCGAAGAGATGGGGACTGGGCAAATGGTGAGGAAGGAAATACAAGATGCTTTTAACTTTGTATGAAAAAATAATGTTCAGTCCCATGTTGTTGAACATAGGTCTGTTGTTGCCACATAAATCCTTTACTTCAAATTACTGTCCAAATGCTTTATTAAAACTCTGCTTCTGGCCTTTGTTTTGGAATATGTTATATTTGTTGCCATCTCCTACTCACTGTTCTCTGAAGTTACTTTCTCCATACCACAGGACATATATTCCCTGAGATTATAAGATCTTCTTTTGGTCAAGGGTAAAATCAATATTTATATTGAGCACCAAAAACATCCTAACATGGTGTAATATATCTTTCCAGTACTGCTATTCTTCCTTTACACTATGTTTTAATCAGTTAAGAGAAAAATAGTAACCTCCAGAGGTCAAGCCCTTTAAGCACCTGTCTGTTCTAAAGATAAATGCAACTGCTGATCTACATCATGATTCCTGGATGAGATTTACCCTCAGACCTTAAACCACTGTCCTCTCCCCGCCTCAGTCCATCCACCTCAGGACTGACCCACATATACTCAAAATCAAGGCACTGTATGGAAAAGCTGTTACCTCAAGAAATGTGAACATTCCCCAAACTAAGCAGGATTTCCCGTAGCACTTTATGATCGCTTTCATTAAAGAAGGCTCCCGCGCGTCTTGCTGGGCTCTCAACACTTCCTGATCCCAGTACCTGCGAAGAGAGACAAAGCACAGTGAGGAACAGCCCTGCCGCAGGCAAACAGGGGAGGGACAGAGCAGAGGACAAGCCTTCACTCCAGGGCACTCCGTGGCTCCCATAGATGCTGGCTAACTGCTCTCAGGGCTCCCGAAAGATGGGCAGTGCAGACCCTGAAGCACCAGGAAAAGCACCAGAGCAGGTCTTCAGAGAAAAGTCCCAGATTCTAGAAACAAGTTCCTGCTAAACTTTGCTGAACTCACAGGTCATGAGCAGCTCAGAAGGGCAGACACTGTCCTCCAGGGACCCCACCTCTGGGGACAGAGCTAGGTCTCCAGGGCCGTGGCTGTGGGCTCCCTCCATGTCCACTCACACAGGGAACACAGGCTCCCCCAACCTCCAAAGTGGGCTAAGCCCGGGGTCAGCGTGAAGGGCTGAGGGCTCAGTGTCAGGGAAAGAGGCTCAGAAGACCCCAGAGGAAGGCATAGGCCCCTCCCCACAAGCCTTTGGCCCCATGGAGAAATTCTCACTCTTCTAACCGTACTCCCTGCTGCCTGTGCTCACCCTTGCAGCTCTTCTCCAAGGTGCTGAGAGCGATCTTCCGGAAGCACTGGGTACATGTCATCTTTTTCTAATTTCCGTTTATGACCAATTTTAAACAAGGGGTTTAGCCACCTGTTAAACATTAAAAGGAGAGTGACATATATTCAAATTACATATCTTTAATTAGAATCCCACATTCATGGACATTGTTTAAAAAAAAGTCTATATTTTAACTATACAAAGATGTAGGGAGAAATTTAGACCTATGCTTACCAACACGTGTATCAGGGCGTCGATAAGTCACTCTGGCTTACACAGAATATAACTTAACTAAAATACCCTGTTTGTGGTCTACTGAACATACATTGTGCATCTACTTTAATTATTAAGAAAAATACATTTAGAAATCAAAATAATGTTACCTTGGTTTAGGAACACAGAATAGAGCTGGATGGCTAGTGTGGATAAGACTGTAGATATGTTCCTGTACTACCAAGCACTTAAATTTTCTGACCTGTGTCAGACTCAAGGATTTTGCTGCTGTTTTTTAGTGGCTAAGTTGTGTCTGATTGGTTTTGTGACCTCATGGACTGTGGCCCTCCAGGCTCCTCTGTCCATGGGAATTCCCAGTCAAGGATACTAGAGTGGGTTGCCATTTCATTCTCCAGGGGACCTTCTTGGCTCAGGGATTGAACCCGAGTCTTCTGCACTGGCAGGTGGATTATTTACCACTGAGCCATCAGAGAAGCCCACCAGACAAGAATGCCTCAGTCACATTCACATAAGATGCAACCTTGTAGTCTCAAGACCTCCTTGGTTCAGCTAATAACACAAAGGAAATTTTACAGGGAATCATGTTACAATATACCACCCTGAGTCCAACAGGCTCTGGACTCTCACCTTCTTACAGCCCTGTCAGACTCCCCTCACATGAGCCTCTTTCTGACCCTGACCATCTGAAGATGTCCTAAAGATAAGTAACATCTTTCCAACTAAAATGAATACATTGATTTTTCTTATGCTGCTAAGTTACTGCAGTCGTGTCTGACTCTGTGCGACCCCATAGACGGCAGCCCACCAGGCTCCCCCATCCCTGAGATTCTCCAGGCAAGAATATTGGAGTGGGCTGCCATTTCCTTCTCCAATATATGAAAGTGAAAAGTGAAAGTGAAGTCGCTCAGTCATGTCCTACTCTTGGCGACCCCACGGACTGCAGCCTACCAGGCTCCTCTGTCCATGGGATTTTCCAGGCAAGAGTACTGGAGTGGGGTGCCATTGCCTTCTCTGTGACTTTTCTTATAGTCCTCCCTATAATTGAAGCAGAAATTGCTAGACACTGTAAGATTTTTTAAATTTCAATTCTTAATTCCTTTTTGAATTTTAATTTTTCTCTTCTCAAGTAAGCATCTCACTCTTTGCTCCAATTTCCAGGCATTCAAAGGAATCCCTTCCTGGTCTGGAAGGTCATAAAACATTCAGACCCAGGACAAGACAATTATTAACTGCTGTCCAGTTGATCAAGAGAAACTTCCAAGAAGACCATTAGCAATTANCACTGTAAGATTTTTTAAATTTCAATTCTTAATTCCTTTTTGAATTTTAATTTTTCTCTTCTCAAGTAAGCATCTCACTCTTTGCTCCAATTTCCAGGCATTCAAAGGAATCCCTTCCTGGTCTGGAAGGTCATAAAACATTCAGACCCAGGACAAGACAATTATTAACTGCTGTCCAGTTGATCAAGAGAAACTTCCAAGAAGACCATTAGCAATTAAAACATACATTTGGTCCCTAAATAATGGTCTGGCGTCTTGAGAAAGGGTCGAGGGATGGCGTTGCAATGTCTAGAGAAACTGGGGTTCCAAGAAAGCCATAAAATCGACAAACTGGACATTGTGATATTTACATTAAGCCATGAATCAACCAAAAATGTACAGATCAATACTAGAAAAGATACAAAACTGCCATTATCCTCACCTTTGGGGGGCCTTTCACCCCCTCTCAGAGTCTATGCTGAGGACTTTGTATCTCTATCTTCTAAAATAAACTCTGCCTCTGTGTTTGTGAGTTCCTCGTAATTCACTCTTAGACTCCGTGAACAGAATTCAGGTTTCACGTTTCATTATCACTTCCTGGCCAGTTAATTTCTTTTCAAATGTAACACAAGACTTTCATAAGGGCTAAAATTTTACTGACTGTGGGGTTTGCCACCTTCAGCCTCAATCGGGGAATAAATACTGCTGCTGCTAAGTCACTTCAGTCATGTCCGACTCTGTGTGACCCCACAGACAGCAGCCCACCAGGCTTCCTCGCCCCTGGGGTTCTCCAGGCANAACTTGGGCAAGCTCCGGAGATGATGAGGGACAGAGACCTGCAGCGCTGCCATCCACGGGGTTGCAGAGTCGGACAAGGCTGAACGACTGAACTACGGTTCAGGTCACCAATTAGATAAAGGAAGCTGTTCATAAGCTGCTTGCTTGGGGCTGGGGGCAGGGTAGGGGATGGAGGTAAGACGCTTCAGTTCAGAACTGGGAATTCCTGAGCAGATCAGGGGAAGCCAGTGAGAGCAGAAGCGGGGTGTTCAGTGCATTTTCCCTCTGGGCTGTGATTCCCCGTGGGCAGCCTTCCAGCTTCCTGTTTTCTGGCTCTGAAGGGGCTGCCAGCGGCAAGGCACGGAAATCCTGTATCTCCGCCACCAGGTCACCGGGTCCCCTCCCCACCCTTGATCCTCACTTCCTTGCCCAGTCGTGCCCCGCCTTCCCAGGGTGCAGGGGAGAGCAGGACAGCATTGGGAAGGTCCACACTCATTTCAGAAAGGCGCCGTAGCGAAGGGAGCCGTGTCTACCGCGTGTGACGGCGGAGGGGCGCTCACCAGAAGAACAGGCAAGAGCAGAGGTTCGCTTTCTGCAGCGGGTTGGGCTTCACCTTCGGGTACAGCGGAGGCATAGTGCTGGCCGGGGCGGGCGTGGAGCGGCGCAGCGCTGCTCTGGCTGCGGTGAGGCTCCCGCTGCTCCTGGAGGCGACCGCGGGGATGTTGGAGACCAGTCCGCCTTAGGGATCTGCTGGGCAGGCCCTGAGAACCACAGGCTTCTGGGGGTGGAGCACCCACAGCCCGCTCGGTCTCTGCCTCTGGGACTGCACAACCTTCCATGGGGGTAGCCTCCAGGTCACAGGCTCTGTCATGGCTCTGGGAGAAGTAGGATCGTGTGTGGGGCTGCAAGACGAAGAGGCAGCCAGGCCAAAGCTTCCAGGAACCGCATGCAAGTGGGAGGTAAGGCCACCGGCTCTTCGATGGAGGAGGGTAGGTGGACCAGACAGCACGAACAAACCAGCTCCAAGCATCCCACCTGGCTGCAAACTCCGCTGAAACTCCTGTTCTGAGCCCAGGTACTCCCCAAAAGGCGAGGAGGGGAGACTCAGGCTCTGCCTGCTTCTGCTGCTCCGAAGCTCCCCATGGGCTGCAGGGAAAGCCTGGAGAAAGCTGGCAGAAGGCATGATCAGCCCATGTGAGATGTCCTGTGGCATCTCACACGTCGCATTGTGAGGGAACCTCTGTGAGCTTTTTGCTGCCCTCTTAGATTGGGAAAGGGGAGTCTGGGAAGAGAGAAACTGCTTCCTAGTTTCTTTCATCATGCTTTCAAAACTTAGATAAGTAACAGTGACACATGTCACAAAATATATTTCTGGGGACCTTACCTCAGTTTCAACTCTAATAATGTCCTGGTCAGGAAGATATTATGCCTATCCTACAGATGAGAAGGATGAGGCTCAAGGACAGCCCTTGTCCAAGGTCTTGGACCCAGGTTTGAGGTTTGGCATGGCTGTCTCACTGGTACATGGACAGTGTGTGTGAAAAGTACCTAGAATATGCTGTGTGAATGAATGAATGACTGTAGGACTGAATGAACAAAATCTTGGACTCCTACTCAGAAGTGTTTAATTACCAGCTCAACAGTTTCTCTTCCCGTCTACTCTAAATGAAGAAATATCAAAATTTATGTACCTTCAACAAGATCGCCATATTATTCTTTAATAATTTCTCATATACCTCGGCTAAGATTGGTGTTATTAACAACGGCTTTTAGCGTCAGTTATGCAAGATGAAAAGGTAAGTTCTAGAAAACCGGTGTACAGCAATGTGATAATATTGCTATGTACCTTTAATTTGCTTAAAGGGTAGTAGTTCTCAACATAAAAAAGAAAAATAGAAAAGTGTGAAGTAATGGACATGTTGATTGGCTTGGCTGTGATAGCTTATGGTGAATGGCATCAAATTTGTGATCTCCAAAGTAGAAGATTTAGCTTTGGGCTGGGGACCAGGCTTGGTCACTCAAGAGCTTTTGTGTAGCAGAGTTTTATTAAACTATGAAAAGGGACAGAGAAATCTTCTGACGTAGACATCAGAAGGGGGATGGGGGGTGGGGGGTGGAGAGTGTCCCCACTAGGTAGTCTTATCAAGGCCTTATATATTTTACTAGACCCACTCCCACAACACACATTTGAAGATGACAGGATTAGTCAGAAGGTTCTCGAGAAGGAGACACATGTCCTGGAGAGCAAGCTATATTGTTATACTGACTACCATAAAGCAATGTAGAAAAAAATGTTTGCCTTTTTCTCCTTGAGAGCCCCAGACCCCTTTCTTCTTCTTGAGGGCTCCAGACCCCTTTCTCCTCCTCTGGGACCCTAGACTTCTTAGTGACCTACCTAGGAACTGACTCTCTCAGTTGTGATGAATATTTCACAATGTATATGTAAATCAAGTCAACATGTTAAACATGTAAATATATATACTAGTTGTCAATTATACCTTAATGCCAGAAGGGAGATTGATTTTAAAGAAACCTTTAATGTATTCAGACTTACTTAAATGAGTCAAACATATAAGAATGGCAAGGTGTTGATAATTTTGTATTGATAGGCATGAGAATTTATTACATTATTTTCTTGATATTTCAAGCATGTTTGAAATTTTCTGNCTAGTTGTCAATTATACCTTAATGCCAGAAGGGAGATTGATTTTAAAGAAACCTTTAATGTATTCAGACTTACTTAAATGAGTCAAACATATAAGAATGGCAAGGTGTTGATAATTTTGTATTGATAGGCATGAGAATTTATTACATTATTTTCTTGATATTTCAAGCATGTTTGAAATTTTCTGTTGCAAAAAAGAAGAATGATTAGAGCTGAAAATTTTAATTTTTCAATTACCTACCTTTCTTGTGTTAGCTTTCTCTCAGATAATGCAATCCACAATGTATGGTACCAGACTTATCCTGATTTACAGTTTTCTTTTACATTCCCTATATTTTCCAGTCCTGTAAACACTCAATTACTAGTTCTACTCCAAAGATGAAGGAATTGGTTGCTACAGTTGGAAGTCTAGTGACTTCCTTGTCAGACTGCCCTAGACGGTTCTGTCCAGTCCCCACAGCTATCTCAGGACCATAATTATCCATCTCCAAACTGACAAACACATTCAGTCACTTAAGCTTCTGCTGTCTTTTAATTTTTTTTTTTAACTAAGCTTTTTTGAAACTTCTTAGTATCCTCTTCTGGACATAAAATCCTTGAATGTGATCTAATTCATGAAAAGCAATCATCCTCACATTTCTCCTCACTAACACTTTGTTACTAGTAATGAATTACTTCTGTCACTTCCCACTGGCTCTCAGACATACTTGCATTATGACACTTTTACAGAGATTTCTGGTATAAAAACTTAAACAAAACTCCTTATTTTCTGCCAATATATTCTATTTGATCTTCCTTTAAGATGTTATAATAATAATGGAACCTTGAGTTATTTTGTTTTCAGTTCATTGGGAACACTAGTTAATTACTGAGATGAGTTGTCCAGAAACTGTTGAGAGTTAGTTGCTAAAGATGTCCTCGGAAAAGAATATACCTAAAAAATTGAAGTTCCTGTTTTCATTAGGCTCACAATCTAGAAAAAGAATAGGTAAAGAGGAAATTTCAGCAAAAGAATAAAAAATAATAAAATAACACAAACACATTCATTCTTACCTGATAAATTAAGGATGTTTCGTGATGCTGCTGGTGCTGATTATGTCACACATTTTCACACTTCATATGTTTTTCAGTGAAATAAACAGGCCTAATAGTCATAAAAAAATAAAAAAAATAAAAACAGAAAAACTGAATATCCCATCCTAGTGAAAGCAAAGTCTGATAGGCACTGTAGTATATTACTGGCAAAATATAAATTAGAATAGGTTTTTCATAAAATAATCTAACAATATTTATTTTTAAGAGCCTTAAAAATGTTCATTCTTTGCGACTCAATAAGATTTCCACTTTGAAGATGATGAAGATAAAAAGTCAGCTATAGCCAGCTATTTATGTACAAATACTCAAACAGTAAATAATCTGCCTGCAATGCAGGAGACCAGGATTCAATACCTGGATCAGGAAGGTCCCATGGAGAAGGAAATGGCAACCAACTCCAGGAAGTACTCTTGCCTGGAGAATTCCATGGACAGAGGACCCTAGCAGGATATAGTTCACGGGATCACAAAGAGTCGGACATAACTGAGCAACTAACCTTCACTTTCATGTTTCTCAGAGCAGTGTTTATTATAACATTAGAATTTAGAAACATCCTAACTTCTAAGCTCAGCAACAGCAAAATGACTGAATAAATCATGAATCATTTTTAAAGAAGTGCTTTAGATTTCCCTGGTGGTAGAGTGGATAAGAATCCACATGCCAATACAGGGGACACAGGTTCAACTCCGGATCCAGGAAGATCCTACATGCAGCCAAGGAGCAACTAAGCCCAAGCACCACAACTACTGAAGCCTGTGTGCTTAGAGCGTAAGCTCCACAACAAGAGAAGTCACTGCAATGAAAAGCCTGTTCAGTTCAGTTCAGTTGTTCAGTCGTATCTGACTTTTTGCAACCTCATGGACTGCAACACTCCAGGCTTCCCTGTCCATCACCACCTCCTAGAGCTTGCTCAAACTCACGACCATTGACTCAGTGATGCCATCCAACTATCTCATCCTCTGTTCCCCTTCTCCTCCCACCTTCAATCCTTCCCAGCATCAGGGTCTTTCCAGTGAGTCAGTTCTTCACATCAGGTGGCCAAAGTATTGGAGTTGCAGCTTCAGCATCAGTCTTTTCAGTGAATATTCAGGACTGATTTTCTTTAGGATTGACTAGTTTGATCTCCTTGCAGTCCTGGGGATTCTGAAGAGTCTTCTCCAACACCACAGATTAAAAGCATCAGTTCTTTGGGGCTCAGCTTTCTTTATGGTCCAATTCTCACATCCATACCTGACTACTGGAAAAACCACAGCTTTGACTAGATAGACCTTTGTTGGCAGAGTACTGTCTCTGCTTTTTAATATTGTGCCTAGGTTGGTCAGAGCTTTTCTACCAAAGAAAAAGCATCTCTTAATTTCATGGCTGCAGTCACCATCTGCAGTGATTTTGTAGCCTAAGAAAATAAAGTCTATTGGTGTCTCTTTTGTTTCCCCATCTATTTGCCATGAAGTGATGGGATGGGATGCCATGATCTTCTTTTTTTGAATGTTGAACTTTAAGCCAGTTTTTTCACTTTTCCCTTTCAGTTTCATCAAAATGCTCTTTAGTTCCTCTTCACTTTCTCCCATAAGGGTGGTATCATCTGCATATTTGAGATTATTGATATTTCTCCTGGCATTCTTGATTCCAGCTGTGCTTCATCCAGCCCAGCACTTCACATGATGTACTCTGCATATAAGTTAAATAAGCAGTGTGACAATATACTAGCCTTGACAGACTCCTTTCCCAGTTTGAAGTTAGTCCATTGTTCCATGTCCGGTTCTAACTCTTGCTTCTTGACCTGCATACAGATTTCTCAAGAGGAACGTCAGGTGGTCTGGTATTTCCATCTCTTAAAAAATTTTAAATAGTATCTTGTAATCCACAAAGTGAAAGGCTTTGGCATAGTCAAGAAAGCAGAAGTAGATGTTTTTCTGGTATTCTCTTGATTTTTCTTTGGTCCAACAGATGTTGGCAGTTTGGTCACTGGTTCCTCTGCCTTTTTAAAATCCAGCTTGAACCTCTGTAAGTTCTCAGTTCATGCACTGTTGAAGCCTAGCTTGGAGAATTTTGAGAATTACTTTGTTGAGTGAGGCCCCAGAGAAGCCTTCTGATGGCTGCAGCTCAAGGGTGCATCTGATTTCAGCCTCATGAGGGACCCTGAGCAGGTCACCCAGCTAACATCTCCCAGGCTACTGACCATCAGAAATTCTGCAAGATTTGGAGTATCCAGGAGTCTCCAGCAGAGGCATGAGTCAGCAGTGGCCTTCTGCTGAGTTAGGGACACTGAATGCAACATTGTGTGCACAAATCCTTTTGAAGGAGGTCTCCATTATCTTCATTACCCCCGTCATAGTTTGGCCTTAGGCCAAACAACAGAGAGCGAACACAGCCCTGCCCATCAACAGAAAATTGTATTAAAGATTTACTGAGCATTGCCACCCATCAGAACAAGGAGAAGGCAATGGCACCCCACTCCAGTTCTCTTGCCTGGAAAATCCCATGGACGGAGAAGCCTGGTGGGTTGCAGTCCATGGGGTCGCTAAGAGTCAGACCCGACTGAGCGACTTCACTTTCACTTTTATCTTTCCTGCATTGGAGAAGGAAATGGCAACCCACTCCAGTGTTCTTGCCTGGAGAATCCCAGGGACAGGGGAGCCTGGTGGGCTGCTGTCTATGGGGTCGCACAGAGTTGGACACGACTGAAGCGACGTAGCAGCAGTAGCAGTAGCAGCCACCCATCAGAACAAGGCTCCGTTTCCCTCACAATCAATTTCTCTCATCAGGAAGCTTCCATAAGCCTCTAAACCTTATCCATCAGAGGCCAGACAGAAGGAAAATCACAGTCACAGAAAAGTAACCAAACTGATCACATGGATCACAGCCTTCTCTAACTCAGTGAAACTATGAGCCATGGCATGTAGGCCACCCAAGATGGATAGGTCATGGTGGAGAGTTCTGACAAAACATGGTCCACTGGAGAAGCAAATGGCAAACCACTTCAGTATTCTTGCCTTGGGAAACCCATGAACAGTATGAATAGCTCATGTTCCACAACAAACAGTAGCCCCCACTCACCACAACTAGAGAAAACCCAGGCAGCAACAGCAAAAATGGTATTGAAAGCTTTGAACAGTGACAAAAATGAGAGATCTTAAAAAATGCTGGTTGCTGAAAGTGTACCGATGAAAGCAACAAAGAAGTTGTTGAGGTATTCTGGCAAAGAAGCTATTAGGCTCTGCCAGCCGTTCCCATTCCTTCATTTCTTTTTCATGGAAAAACGGGTTGTGTATCACCTGTCAACTCAGAATCAGCCTGCTGTATATTGACTTATCTCTACTGCACTGACAACAAATACCTCTGACTCAACTGTAGGTTCTTTCTTGATTCTTACTTTGTAGTAGATTTTGCTGGATTCTGCCTGTTGATGGTTTTTTACTATTGACCAGAGTCTACCACACAGAAGAATTGAGATCAAAGTGATAGGTTTTTTTTGGGGGGTGGGGTGGGGCAGGGAAGGAGTTTGTTTGTTTTACTCCCTGCAGTGGGTTTCTCTGGATTCTGTGTGATGACAATATTTTACTATTGACAACAATCTACCAGATGGAAGATCCACGGTAAGGTGATAGCTTTAGAAAAGAAGCAACTGGGAAAGAGCAACTGGCTTTTGGTTCAAAGCTGGTAGTTCTGGTCTGAGAGCCTGAGGTGGTGCCACCTCTTCAAATGAGCTGATCTGTAAGGATACATTTAGCTCCATGTCATGTAGCCACACAAAGTTCAGAATCAAATTATGTGGTATAGCTTGCTTGTATCCCATGAGAGACGCCACTCTGTCTAAATTGAGACCAGATTCTGGACTAAAAGTTTTGAGGCCTTTATGTGTATGTCACTTATTATTCTGCAACAGCCAAGAGACTTAAGTTTCTACTCATTAATCAAAACAGCCAGGGTGGCTATTTCCAGGACACATCTAGAGGTCCTGTTGGGTCATAACCTTTACTCTGCTAACCTCAAACCACTTTTCTCATTTCAAAATTTAGAATTTCACCCAGCAACTAAGTATCAAGTATTGCCATCCATCTCTGTCAGTCAACTTGTTCAGTTTCCATAAAACAATCATCTCTGTTTCACAATGGCCCTTCTTTGTAGATCCATTTAGGTGCTTTATTGCATTTCCCTCCACTGTTTAAAAAACAGAAGATGGAAAGAATGGATATGCTAATATTAACAACAATACAATTAATGTAAATATGGAGAGAGCATGAAATGAAAGAAAAAAGGTGACTCTTCAGTCAGGTTTGGATGCATATTTGAAGTAAGCTGGTTCATTATGTATTTAATTTTTAAGGAAGAGAAACCACTTTTTTGAACCTATGAAATATCTAGGGCAGCTTTATTCAAACAATTAAAATGTGGAAGCAATCACAATATCCTTCAACAGGTGATGCACAAACTGGTTCATCTAGGCAATGGAGTGCTCAGTTCGTTTCAGTCGCTCAGTCATGTCCAATTCTTTGCGACCTCATGAATCACAGCACGCTAGGTCTCTATGTCATTCACCAACTCCAGGAGTTGACTCAGACTCACACCCATCAAGTCAGTGATGCCATCCAGCCATCTCATCCTCAGTCATCCCCTTCTCCTNGGACTGATGCTAAAGCTGAAACTCCAATACTTTGGCCACCTCATGCAAAGAATTAACTCATTGGAAAAGACCCTGATGCTGGGAGGGGTTGGGGGCAGGAGGAGAAGGGGACAACAGAGGATGAGATGGCTGGATGGCATCACCAACTCGATGGACGTGAGTTTGAATGTACTCTGGGAGTTGGTGATGGACAGGGAGAGTCGGACATGACTGAGCGACTGAACTAAACTGAACAAAAATACAAACTACCTAGGATGGTGACTGATCTTCAGGTGACTTCCTAGAAGAGGTGACAACTGGACTTATCCTAGAGAATGAGTATATCTCTCCCTATATGGGTCTCCTGCTCTCTTTTAGATCACAGGGTATTGAAGAGAATCACACAGTCATCATTTTGACTTAAACATCAATCACTGTTTCCCACCACAGTAGATTCTAATCACCTACCTCTGGAGCTGTGATACATGGCTTGGGGAGACATGGAGACATGCTGTCCAGACTTCCCTTCAAGGGTTCATTGTTCAACTGCTCTGGAAGCACTGCCAGTGGACAGCCTTAAACTACCAGCCCCTCTGGAGGCAGACTGCATGCAATGACCCATCCAGGTGGAGGCATAAAGGCCTGGCCAGTGGACATGTCAGGACAACCCTGAAGGGCCATCTTCACTCCAGACACTACATGGAGTTAGCTAAGGTCATCTGGACAGTGATTCAGCTTTATGTTTAGCTCTACCCTGATCTGTTCCTCCCTGATTCTACAAATGCTGAGTCTAAGGGCACCTCTAATACACATCCCAACACTAAAGTCTGTCTGAGTCTGCATCCAAGAGAACCATTCTGCAGTACATTAACAATAAACAACAACAAAATCCTAGTATTTGAGAAGTTTTATTTGAAAATTACTGGTTATATACATATAACATTTCAAACCCTGCAAATAGAATAGAAAATGGTAGAAACAAGGACTTCATTGTGCATGTGGTTACCTTTGATTTAAAATCCTCAAACTAATCCTCAATTTAATGTTCTCTGGTCAAAATGAAATTGTTATATATTAATAACAAAAGAAATCAATTATGTTGAACTATATTAAACTGCCTTTTTATAGATTACAAAAAAGATTGAATGTAAACAATTCACTTGGTTAAATCTAGTAGAAAAAAGTCATTGAAATTAGGTTTAGAGAGCATTACACTTATGAACAATTCATGAGTAAAAGATATATTTAATTAAATTAGAAATTAGAAATACACAAAATTATGATTATTAGTCAGTTCTAAGTACCAAAACTTATAGATTACAGCTACAAGACTTAGACTGTATGTACTCATATAGGAAAAAAATTAAGTTAAAAGTTAATGTTTCCAATTCAAAATTTAGAGAAAAAAAAAATCTCAAATGAAGAAAAGCTGAAGGAAAGAAAACATAATATGATTAGCTAGAAAATAGAAAACCATAAAAGTTCAATCAAGCCCAAAAGTGGATACTTTGAAAATTAATAAGAAAATGTCATGCAAGGACTATTCAAGAAAAAAAGGGAGCCATTTCAAAGAAAATGTAAAAGCAAAAAAGAATACAATTATAGATGCTATAGAAATAAAACAAATAAGATATTATAATATATCAATCAAGCTCAAGACTCACAGGGTATAGATTAATTTCTAGAGAAATAAAACAAAAAATAACTGCTGAAATAACAAACTGAATAGTCCTAGAATAATTACCAAAAACAAACTAGATGGTAACGGTTGCATAGCAGTGTGAATGTGATTAATGTACCTGAATTACATGTTTAAAAAGGTTATAATGGCAAATTTTATGTTATATACATTTTACCACAGTAAAAAATATAAAAAATAAAATATAATAAAATCTTCCATCCAGAAGATGATCAATGATCACATAAATGTCCATTACCAAATCACTTATAAGTCTCCTGATAGCACATTTCTCTATTTTCTATTCTGGAACATATAATCAATTATTGTTCTGTATTTTAACTATGTCTTTTCATTTGGTGGGGAGAACCTCTCTCCTCTGTTACTTAAAGTAAAGCATAATTTTTGTTTTTCCTATTAGTTTTATCTGTACTATTTTATTTAGAAGTCTTTGGATAGAATAACATAGCCTAATTCTGTTAAAGAAAATGATGAGACAAGATGGCAATTTTATAGTCTTCAAATAAACATAATTCCTGATACAGTTGGAAAGTAGTATATAATTTTGGAAAGAATAAAAAAACATCTGTGATAACTATGTCTTATACTTTAGAAAGTGAGTTTTGGTTATAAAGTCCTTCACAGCACAAAACCTGGTAGACAGCTGAACTGGTAGCCTGAATATCTGATTTGGCTAAGAAAACAAATAGGTTAACATGTAAATAAAAGACTAGAAATAATTGAGTGAAGTTGGAGCAAAAGGTCCAAACAAACATATTTTTTGTGTAAACATTTGTTACTGGTGTTTTTCGTTTTTAGTTTTTTAAGTACAGTACAGCTTGCTACTGCTAAGTNTGAATATCTGATTTGGCTAAGAAAACAAATAGGTTAACATGTAAATAAAAGACTAGAAATAATTGAGTGAAGTTGGAGCAAAAGGTCCAAACAAACATATTTTTTGTGTAAACATTTGTTACTGGTGTTTTTCGTTTTTAGTTTTTTAAGTACAGTACAGCTTGCTACTGCTAAGTCTGCTAAGTTGCTTCAGTTGTGTCCGACTCTGTGCAACCCCATAGACAGCAGCCCACCAGGCTCCCCCATCCCCGGGATTCTCCAGGCAAGAATACTGGAGTGGGTTGCCATTTCCTCCTCCAATGCATGAAAGTGAAAAGTGAAGGCACTCAGTCGTGTCTGACTCTTCGTGACCCCATGGACTGCAGCCTACCAGGCTCCTCCGTCTATGGGATTTTCCAGGCAAGAGTACTGGAGTGGGTTACAGCTTATGAAGTACAAAAACTGTTGGGAAAATGCCTTTGAAATAAACTTGACATCATGGTAGGATCATGGCGCTGACATGAAAATTGTTGCAGTTAAGGGTCATCCACTGGAAGCATTCATAACCACAAGGTCACTATGAGAGATATCTGGCTATTTCTTTTTGAGGTGTATCTGAAGAGGGAAATGACAAACAAAAACAACATGTTTAAAAGTTTTAAAGTCCTCCATCCTAAGGCAATGCACATCTATCTCCACTTCTTCATGTGAAGCAAATCATACCACTAGTGGAGGCATAATTGAAAAAACCAGGCATGTATTTATTCTGTGGAAGAAGCAGCCCCATTAAAAACCTCAGTGGGGCTGGGCTTAATGTCAAACAACCTGTAGACTGACTAGAGTTCTGATTGTTCTGATTCACAGATATGCTTTGTTACTAGATTAAATTAAAAAGCAAAATCATTTTACCGACTCAAAACCTGGAAATAAGTTAAAAACAGGGTGACAAAGAGGCTGGGAAAGCTAGTATCTGCATAAAGGTTTGTCATTTTCACACAGAAATGAGCAACAATAGATTTGGATGTTAATATCAGAATGCAATCCTGTATTTTATAAAAATCTGATTGATAAGCATTGAAATGCTGGCATATATGTATGAAATATCCTGGCATTTAATTTCCATGGAAAACAGGTATGGGCCCTTCAGAATGTGATCTGTGGATAGTGGGTCCCAAGAATGAAGAGAGAATCAAAATCTTTAACAATGACTCTACCAAATAACTTCTCTAAAACGGAAGATGATACCAAATAATAGGGCAGTTCCTTGCTAGGCCTCTGAGTTTTTGAATTCTACCAAATTGCTAGCTGAACTGGAAGAGATGCAGGTTTTCTGATAAATGTATCACCAGAACATAAAGGAAATGAAATGTTGTCAAGTTTCTCTGCTTACAATCATCAAATTTTAGTAGCTGTATCATATCTCAGTTTCTTGACAGATGCACTGAACAAAATGAAATGATGTCAAGGTTTGTGAGCTCTTTCTTATCTCAAAGTGTGTTTGGTTGTAAAAGCACTTCAATAGTCATTTTATTCCCCCAAACAAGAATGTGAAAAGTTTTGAGTCTTTAAAATGTACTGTCTATCTGAGGCTGACTCACATACCAAGCTGGGTCACTTGGACATATGATTCTAGATCTATTTGATAAAATCTGGCTCCAAATACATTAGTAAGTCCTATCAACACAGTTATCATGAGAAACAGTGGATATCATACATGAAATAGAATAGCACTAAGACATCCACCTTCATAATAAGTATACTTTCTTTTTCTCTTGTTGCTTGCATACTTGCTACCACCTAAACAACACTGTATATGAAATGTTAAATATCAAAATGTCATTTAAGGAGAAAAATTAGAAATTCTGCAAAATTTCTTTCACCCACTAGATGATCTGAGGCTATTTCCATTATTATGCAAGGGTTTAAAAATAAGGTCTTCTGGTGGCTCACTGCATATTATCTCCCTCCTCCATTTTTTTTTAAGCTAGCCACATTTTGTGTTGTTATATATTTGTGTACTCTCTTGGTAAAACTAAGACCAGCCAAAAGAACAAAAGGAAATACATTTCACTTTCTACTGTTTGAAAGTACTCCCCAAATCAGTTGATTCCTTTCCCCATAGCCCTTCTCAATGTAATTTTTTATAAAGAAAATGCTATTCTTAGCAACTTCTAACCAAAATGGCCTTTACTTGGCAGTCTGAAATACTTGAAACTGAATGCTGAGACCTAGCTTCCTGTTTATAGAGCCACTGTTCTGACCTTTCTTTCTCTCATCTGTTGCCAAGGTGTAGACCACACTGGCTGACAACACAAGTGAGAGAAGGCATTTTTTCCCCCACAGGGCAAGTTATGAAGGGAGTTGAGACATCTGAATGGTTACTAGCAGAGTTCTTGTGGATGGGCTGAGCCTAGGAAGGACAGGCCCAGTCTCACCTCTCTCTCCTGGGACCACTGCCAACCCTGGAAAAAATCACTTAAATTCTCTCTGCATCAGCTGCCTTACTTGTGAAATGAGACAATGAAACCTCACAGGAATTAACTGATGCTACAAACTGCAGGTTGAAAGCACACTGAGCTGTGTTGCACGTGATTATGTAATGCTGCCCAGAGATGTGGTCCCTTAGCAGCAGCACCACCCCACTTGAAAGATGAAAACAAAACCTCTTGGAGTCCCTTTTGTGAATCTTCTGATTTTTATCTTTAAAGAAGCCCAGAGTCAAAGTTGCTGCTGCTGCTAAGTCACTTCAGTCATGTTAGACTCTATGCGACCCCATAGACGGCAGCCCACCAGGCTCCCCACTCCCAGGGATTCTCCAGGCAAGAACACTGGAGTGGGTTGCCATTTCCTTCTCCAATGCATGAAAGTGAAAAGTCAAAGTGAAGTCGCTCAGTCGTGTCCGACTCTTAGCGACCCAATGGACTGCAGCCTACCAGGCTCCTCCATCCTTGGGTTTTTCGAGGCACATTTAATTCAGTGAATATGGTAACTCAGGTGGCAGAGAAGTTACTAAAAGATTACTAACATTTTCTAATCTGGGACTCTGAGAAGTTACTTAGGTTCTTCTGCCTCACTTTCTCAGATCCCTTCCACCTGGGACCTGTTAAGACCCAGTCATGAGGCTTTTGTTTCTGGAGGCTTCTGATCAAAAGGGCAGAGTCCTTATTATCAGACCCCTAGTAGAGATTGTGAGAAGTGAACCCTGGAGACAAACTTCAACCACAACTCCCTGCAGCAGGCTCACCTGTTCAGCTCTTTCAGTAAGAGCAGCTGCCTCAGCCTCACCCAGTTGTTGCACCATCTTATAAAACAGACTGTTTGTGTTTTGTAGCAAATCATATGGACGGCCATATTCTTTCATTCTCCCTGAATCCAAAACCTGTTAGTCAGCAGAAAGAAACTTATTAGTACACAATGTTTTGCAGTAACATAATTCAGACAATATTTTGCAAAGGGGCAGGAGAGAAAGAATTAGAATCAATTTTGGTGGTAGGCCTAGCTGGTGTTTAAATGGTTTGCTTACCCAGTTTTACTAAGCAGACCTAATCTAAACTTTTGTGTTATAATGTTACAGGAAAAGAAAGAAAATTAAATTTTAGACTATGGTTACAGGCCCTCAGCAGTCTGTAGTATTTTATATTCTGCCCAGGGTATCTGGGGTTGTAATTATTAGTGCTTTTAGCTCAGATTCTGAGCTCTATTTATATAGACATTCAGAGCTGGGAAATTTCTTGATTTAAAAAAGTCAAACAATTTAGGTTAAAAGTAGGTTGATGTCATACAAACCAGAAGGCAGTGACTTGATAGAAAATTAATTGTCAAGTTGGTCTGACAGAACCTGAGCAACATTAGGGGTAAAAGTAAATGCTCCTGGAATTTCTTTAGAGTCCTCAACTATGTAAGCTGCCAAGAGAGCCAGAATCCCTAGAGAGATTAAGATGCTTCTTGAAGTTGGCTGTGGTTGTAGTTTATTCTTCTGAAAGTGAAAAGTTGGCAGAAAAAAAAAAAAAAAGAACTGCTATCTAAGAAGCTTTAGCAGAATTGCTTTACACAGAAAAAATCTCTAGAAATCCAGTTTTCTCTTTGGATAAGGCTCAAGACGCAGTTAAGAAATTGAGTTTCAAATTCAGTGATAACCGCCTGCAGAGCACACAGGCACAGCCCAATCTGAGCTCCCGAGGATCTGAATCATTTTCAAAAATTGTCTTTCCTTGTTTCTGTTCTTTCTTCAGTTGCCTGCCTTTCACTCATATTATTGCTTGCTAATCTGTCCACTAATTGGAGGAAAAGGAAGAGACTTGTAACTCTGCTTTTCTACTAATTAGTGGTTTTGGTTCACAGTTTCAGAGGGAAGAAAGAATTTGAAACAATTGCCCCAAATGATGTACCTAGGAAAACAGTTCTGATATTAAGTGCTATTCCATTAAGATCTTTAGAGTAAATGCATCTTAAGAGAAAAACGTGAAACTCTAAGCAAGACACAGGTTGTTTTCTACATCTAGGTATTTCAATTAATTCTGTCTCAGGGCAGTTAGAAATGTTTATGAAGTGTCATAAAGGCCATTTTCTTGTTAATCATTTGTTTACTGTAATCTTCCGAGCTCAAGTCTCCGAGTAGGCTGACAGAACAAGTCCACCAGGGCAATGCAAAGACAGGAAGGGAGTTTATTGCTAACTCGAATTAGGGCACTCTGCCGCCTCAAAGGCAATGGAGTGAGGCAAGAGGACCCCTAGTCCAGAATTACAGGAGTATTTATAGGTTTAAGACAAAGACAGATATTTGGCATGAGGTGATTGGTTATACAATGCTTGGCATGAGCTGATTGGTTATACACTGCGCGTGCGCGGGTTTGGGGCTTTGTGTTTTGTGTGGATTGGTTTCTACCAGGAATGGGTGGAGTTATGTTTCTGATTGGGTCTTCGTTATGCCATCTCGGA
>SJYA01001677.1:0-25529 GCA_006410615.1 Neotragus moschatus | reverse complement strand
TAGTTAAGGAAGTCTCACAAAAAATGAAGCTATTTCTCCCAGTGTAGTCTAAACAAAAAAGTTGAAAATGATCTTCATGGTTGGGTCATATTTCCCAAAGTACATTCGGCATAGGAGTTGTTACAAAAAAGGGGGAAATTTTGTTTTTAATTATTGTAAGAAGTGTGGCTCTCTAAAGATACAATTTATCAGCATTTTTCCCTTTTGGAAGATCTAAAGGTCTTTAAAAAACAAATACAAACAAGGCAAAGTGCACCTCATACATTAGTGAACCTGGGGCCTATTTTGGCAATGGTTCTTTCCCAAGTTTAATCTAATAACTACTGGACCATTCAAGTGTGTTTTATTCAATGTCATAAATGTTTTGCAATGAATGAAAACTCAGGAAAAACAAGACACAACATAACATCCTATTCTCCCCAGACTATGCATATAGATGGTGTTTATATTAATCTATCTTCATAAAGTTGTAACCACAAGATCTAAATAAACTAAACTTAACTGCCAAAAATAATCTGAAATTACACTGGGTGGCAGGGATCAATTCAATGAATATCTTTTTTGAGAAATATTATACAGTAAGAACCAAACTCAGGATATACTTGAAGTTAAAGAACAAAACGTTAAAGAACAATACTTCAAAAATTAAGTTTCACAGGCTTCTGGTTCAATATGGCAGAGTAGAAGAAAGTAGGCTCATCTCTTGTGAGAATACCAAAATTCAACTAGTTGTTGAACAACCATCAACAGGAGGACACTGGAACCCACCAAAAAAAGTTGCCTCATGTCCAAAGACAAAGAAGAAGCCACAGTAAGACGGTAGGAGGGGAACAATCATGACCAAATCAAATACCATACTCACTGGGTGGGTGACCAATAGACTGGACAACAATAATATCAAAGAAGTTTTCAAACTATTGAAAAGGTTCTGAACCCCATGTCAGGCTTCTCAGTCTAGATATCTGATAAAGAGACTGGGAATCCCCTGGCAATCTCGTCTTAAAGGTCAGTGTAATTTGATTATAAGCCTTCGAGAGGACTGGGGAGAAAAGAGACTCCAGGCTTGGAGGGCCAAAACAAAATTTTGGGCACACCAAGACCCAGAAGAGAGGAGCAGCGAACCAACACAAGACTGAACAAAAATTACCTGCTAGTGTTAGAGGGCCTCCCGTGGGGGCATGGGTCAGCAGGAACTCACCACAGGGATGGGCACACTGGAAGGTCCCCCTTGGTGTAAACCCTCCTGGAGGTCACCATTAACCCTAGCACAGAGCCCAAAGAACCCAGGGCTGAGGAGCCTCAGGCCAAACAACTACCAGGGAGGGAGTGCAACCCTACCCATCAGCAAATAATTGGATTAAAGCTTAACCTAGCAAGGCCCTGCCCACCAGAGCAAGACCCAGTTTTTCCATGCCAGTCCCTCCCAACAAGAAGTTTACACAAGCCTCTTAGTGTCATCCATCAGAGGGCAGACAGAAGAAGCAAAAAAAGAAAGAAAGAAAGAAAAAAAAGCACAGTCTTATAGCAGCTAAAATAAAAGCCATATTACAGAAAGTTAATCATGGTGCAAAAGCAGACAGTTATGTCCCAGATGAAGGGACAAGATAAAATCCCAGAAAAACAGCTAAATGAAATGGAGATAAGTAACCTTCCAGAGGAAGAATTCAGAATGATAGTGAAGATGATCCAGGATCTCAGGAAAAGAATAAGGCAAAAGACTTCTTAGGCAAAGACTGAGAAGATGCAAGAAATGTTTACCAAAGACCTAAAAGAACTAAAGAACAAACAAACATAGATGAATATTACACTAGAAGGAATTCATAGCAGAATAACTGAAGCAGAAGAATGTATAAGTGACCTGGGAAACAAAATGTTGGATATCATTGCCACAGCACAGAATATAGAAAAAAGAATGAAAAGAAATGAAGACAGTCTCAGAGACCTCTGGGACAGCATTAAAGGCACCAACATTTGCATTATAGGGGTCTCAGAAGGAGAAGAGAGAGAGAAAAGACCTGAGAAAATATTTGAAGAAATAATAGCTGAGAACTTCTCAAACATGGGAAAGAAAATAGTCAACCAAGTCCAGGAAGCACAGAGAGTCTCAGGAAGGATAAACCCAAGGAGAAACACACTGAGACACATAGTAATCAAACTGACATATATTAAAGACAGAGATAAAATACTAAAAGCAACAAGGGAAAAATGACAAATAACATACAAGGGACCCCATATCAGGCTATCAGCTGATTTCTCAACAGAACTCTACAAGCCAGAAGGGAATGGCATGATATACCTAAAGTGATGAAAGGGAAGAACCTAAAACCAGCAAGAATACCCTATCCAGCAAGACTCTCCCTCACATTTTATGGAGAAATTAAAAGCTTTCCAGACAAGCAAAAGTTAAGAGAATTCAGCACCACCAAGCCAGCTTTACAACAAATGCTAAAGGAACTTCTGTAGGCTGGAAACAAAAAAGAAGGAAAAGTAGACAAAATAAACCCAAAACAATTAAGAAAATGGTAATAGGATCATACATATTGATAATTGCCTTATTAAATGTAAATGGACTAAATGCACCAACCAAAAGACATAAATTGGCTAAGAAGATGAGAACATGTGTATGAATGCACTTCCACTTACTATGTCACTCTGCTTGATCCCCTCAAATTGTATGTAATTATTTATATTGTTAAGTTCATCATGTTCTCATTATGGCTTACAATTGTAATTATTTCTTATTTTTGTCTGGCTATTGATTGTGAAAACTGATAAACATCTTTTACTATTGTGATTATGTAACTATTGCTCACTTAATACCATTGTATCATGATTGGTCAATGGAAACATAATAGAACTTTGTATCACCAAAACTGGGATCTAATAGAAAAATCTATAATCACTTTTTAAAATTCAGATGCATATCAGAATTATCTTGGAATTTTTTTAAAAATTGCATGCTCAGTTCAGTTCAGTTCAGTTGCTCAGTCATGTCTGACGCTTTGTGACCCCAAGGTCCACAGCACGCCAGGCCTCCCTGTCCATCACCAACTCCTGAGGTTTACCCAAACTCATGCCCATTGAGTCAGTGATGCCATCCAACCACCTCATCCTCTGTCATCCCCTTCTCCCACCCTCAATCTTTCCCAGCATCAGGGTCTTTTCAAATGAGTCAGCTCTTTGCACCAGGTGGCCAAAGTATTGGAGTTTCAGCTTCAACATCAGTCCTTCCAATGAACACTCAGGGCTGATCTACTTTAGGATGGACTGGTTGGATTTCCTTGCAGTCCAAGGGACTCTCAAGAGTCTTCTCTAGCACCACAGTTCAAAAGCATCAATTCTTCAGTGCTCAGCTTAAATCTCACATCCATACATGACTACTGGAGAAACCACAGCTTTGACAAGATGGACCTTTGTTGGCAAAGTAATGNTACTTTAGGATGGACTGGTTGGATTTCCTTGCAGTCCAAGGGACTCTCAAGAGTCTTCTCTAGCACCACAGTTCAAAAGCATCAATTCTTCAGTGCTCAGCTTAAATCTCACATCCATACATGACTACTGGAGAAACCACAGCTTTGACAAGATGGACCTTTGTTGGCAAAGTAATGTCTCCGCTTTTGAATACACTGTCTAGGCTGGTCATAACTTTCCTTCCAAGGAGTAACCACCTTTTAATTTCACAGCTGCAATCACCATCTGCAGTGATTTTGGAGCCCAGAAAAATAAAGTCTCTCACTGTTTCCACTGTTTCNGACCAGGAACTATAAAACTCCTAGAGGAAAGCATAGGCAAAACACTCTCCGACATAAACCACAGCAGGATCCTCTATAACCCACCTCCCAAAGTAATGGAAATAAAAGCAAAAATAAACAAATGGGATCTAATTAAACTTAAAAGCTTTTGCACAACAAAGGAAACTATCAAGGAAGGCGAAAAAACAGCCTTCAGAATGGGAGAAAATAATAGCAAATAAAGTAACAGACAAAGAATTAATCTCAAAAATATACAAGCAACTTATGCAGCTCAATTCCAGAAACATAAATGACTCAATAAAAGAATGGGCCAAAGAAGTAAACAGACATTTCTCCAAAGAAGACATACAGATGGCTGACAGACACATGAAAAGATGCTCAACATCACTCATTATCAGAGAAATGGAAATCAAAACCACAGTTAGGTACCATCTCACACCAGTCAGAATGGCTACTATCCAAAAGTCTACAAACAATAAATGCTGCAGAGGGTGTGGAGAAAAAGGGACCCTCTTACACTATTGGTGGGAAGGCAAACTAGTACAGCCACTATGGAGAACAGTGTGGAGATTCCTTAAAAATCTGGAAATAGAACTGCCATACGACCCAGCAATCCCACTGCTGGGCATACACACCAAGGAAACCAGAATTGAAAGAGACACGTGTACCCCAATGTTCATTGCTGCACTGTTTACAATAGCTAGGACATGGAAGCAACGTGGATGTCCATCGGCAGACGAATGGATAAGAAAGCTGTGGCATATATACATAATGGAATATTACTCAGCTATTAAAAATAATGCATTTAAATCAGTTCTAATGAGATGGATGAAACTGGAGCCTGTTATACAGAGTGAAGTGAGTTAGAAAGAAAAACACAAATACAGTATATTAACGCATATATATGGAATTTAGAAAGATGGTAATGATGACCCTATATGCAAGACAGCAAAAGAGAGACAGATGTATAGAACAGTGTTTTGGACTCTATCGGAGAAGGCAAGGGTGGGGTGATTTGAGAATAGCATTGAAACATGTATATTATCATATATGAAATATATCACCTGTCCAGGTTCGATACATGAGACAGGGTGCTCAGTGCTGGTGCACTAGGATGACCCTGAGGGACGGGATGGGGAGGAAAGTGGGAGGGGTGTTCAGGATGGGGAACACATGTACACCCATGGCTGATTCGTGTCAATGTATCACAAAAACCACTACAATATTGTAAAGTAATTAGCCTCCAATTAAAATAAATAAATTAATAAGAAAAAGAAACAAAAAGCATTTGGAAAGGAATACAATAACCTAAATTTAACTTTATTAATGATATAAATGAGTACCTGCTATGCATACAAAAATGAAAATAGCCCTCCTAACATCTCTTGAATTCACAATGCTAAAGAGAGTGGAGAAACCTCTGTAATACACATTCCATCAAATATTTTGTTTTCATCTTTAGCTGACGCATCATTGTTATTTCAGCTTTGAAAGCTGTTCAAATTCCTGAATTCCATCAATAGGGATTTACTTTGGCCTACTGGGCTTCCCTGATGGTTCAGATGGTAAAGAATCTGCCTGCAGTGCATTGTGACCCTGGTTCAATCCCTGGGCCAGGAAGATCCCCTGGAGTAGGAAATCACAACCCACTCGAATATTCTTGCCTGAGAAATTCCATGGACAGAGGAGTCTGGCGGGCTACAGGCAATGGGGTCACAAAGTCAGACACAACTGAGTGACTAACACACCATCCTATATGAATATATAACATAAGTCCATCTTTCTTTCTTTATCTTACCATAGTTCCTCAATTCAGAAGGTAAACAACTAATGGATTCACATTTCTTAGCAAGTGATCAACAAATAAATATCAAATTTCAATGAGGGGGTTCTAACAAAGATAATATACCCTACCTTTGTAGAAAGCTTGTATGCGGGTTTCCTGTGGGAATATATAATATTTTAGGTGAGGATTTCCTTTAAAAAGTATATAACGCTACATGTATTCTAAGCACTCCTGTGAAAACACAGAGAGTTGTGTTAATATTGGCCTGGTAAGCCAGATATTAATCACATAGTTGAGGACAAAATAACATTGTGATCTCAAGGGAAGAAAGAGAAGGAATTCTAATTTCTAGACACTGGATTTCTCCCTGCTTAACTTCTTTCTTAAGTAGTGAAGCCCAAGAGATGAATGTAGTGAAGGAGAGTTTGCATACCTACGAGGTAATAACACTTTTATGTGGGACACTTGCTGCCAAAGGATTTCATTCAGGATCAATAAAAACCATGGTTTATTCAGAAAGAATTGAAAGAATCCAAACAGGGTGGGGATCCATTTCTAATCCCCTTGCCCATTCATGTAATGATGTAAGCTTTAGCTAAAGCAACCTATTAGAACAGACTGCTTCTGCTGCTACTGCTGCTAAGTCGCTTCAGTTGTGTCCGACTCTGTGCGACCCCATAGATGGCAGCCTACCAGGCTCCACCATCCCTGGGATTCTCCAGGCAAAAACACTGGAGTGGGTTGCCATTTCCTTCTCCAACGCATGAAAGTGAAAAGTGAAAGTGAAGTCACTCAGTCGTGTCCGACTCTTTGCGAACCCATGGGCTGCAGCCTACCAGGCTCCTCCATCCATGGGATTTTCCAGGCAAGAGTACTGGAGTGGGGTGCCATTGCCTTCTCCGATTAGAATAGACTATAGCACGTATTTCCAGTGGCTGATTTTCTCAATATGCAATCCTGATTTAACTACCAAAATCCAGGACAGAGCAAATTAAGAGTCTTCATGCACCCACTTTCTTCTAGTAGATTTTAAAAATACTCATTCTAATTAATTCACAGAGTAAATGCAACTTAGACTCTTCATCTGTTAAGACATTACTGAATTACTCCTGGGAGCTCTAGTTGTTCACAAAGGCTCCTAGTAAACACCTCAGATTCTTGTACAACAGATCAGATGATTTACCTGAGTGAACTGTTAAGTACCAGCCAGAATCAGGTATCTCAATTATCCTTCCTTTTCCATATGCCATGGCATATAGGGTACTCTGTCCATTTGCCCTAGGGAAAGGGAAGAAAAAGAAAAAATATTACACTCTAGATAGAATTTAGGTAAATAGTAGAAAAATTAACCTCGATTTAGGAGACATGTTTTACAGTGGAAAAATGGTTCCCAGCTCACTGGGCCCTGTGTGCGTCTACTTATAAAAAGTCCATTTGAATCACAACTTTCAGCTCTCAAGAATGTGAGGAAGCTGCTGAGTCAAATATGGGAGTAGTCTCACTCCATCAGCCAGAAATTTACTTCTTTTTCAGAGAAACTATGTGAGACTCAGAAGAGGAGACTGAACAAGCTCCAACTATCACCCCTGCTGTGGGAAAGTGAGGCTTCATGTAGACTTCACAGCCTTTTGAGTCAAACCAGGAGTCACTCACCAGTATGCAAGCCACCAATCCTGCAGGACATAGGCAACCTGCAGTAGGAAATGACAGTCACTCAACACACTGACATTACTGAACCCTCACACCCTGCTCACTAGGTTGGGAGATGGAAAGGCTCCAGAACGTGGAGATGGTCCTTCCGGCTCAGGTCTGTGCCAAGCCACACACCCCAGATGACCACAGGTCAGGGGAGGGCATGCTACATTTCAATATCTTTACAAGACATTCTTTTTCTTCCTAGAATTTCTCTGTTATATACAAACAACACCTCATCTCAATAAGTGAGCCTCACTTATTTTCCTCATAGATTTCCTTCAGTGCAAACCAAAATGGACTGCAAAGCATAATAATAACAGTATAAAAGTCATGACTTTTCAAAGAAAAAAAATTTTTGATAGAAACTGTGATGATCAAGTTTCTGTGTCAGCTTGGCCAGGCCAGTCTCTAGTGGTTCAACCAAACCCTCGCCTAGATGTCGCTATGAAGGTATTCAGTGGATATGATTCACATCATCCTCAGAACTGAAGTAGAGGAGATCACCCTCAACACTGTGGTGGCCTTGTCCAGTCAGTCAAAGGCCTGACGAGCAAAACCTGAGGCTTCTTGGAAAAGGAAGAAATTTTGCTTCAAGACTGCAGGGTCAGCTCCTGCCTGAGGTTCCAGCCTATAGACCTGCCTTCCTGATTTCACACTGATTGGCCAGACTGCACAACCTCATGAGCCAGTTCTCTGAAATAAATCTCTTAATATATATATTAAACATGTTAATATTAATAAATTAAATAAATACATTATAAACAATATGTAAATACCAAGAAGAGGGCACAAAACTAAAATAAATGTTATTTACCTGAGCTGCGATGTTCACTAAAATAAGGAAAATGATGATAAACCAGTGTGCACCGGCTGTGAAGTAATTCTCATAGGTCTTAAAACCAACTCTTCCAAGCAAACGGCCTTCCAGTGGTAATGTAACCTGGATGGTCTCAGTCTGGGAGGGAGAACGGCAGTGAAAACAAAATTTTAAGTAAGGAACCCTCAAATTTCAAAAGTTTACAATGCCCTCCGCTGCAAAGCTGTGAGAAAACAGATACATCTCATATGCTCGTTCGTAGGAGTGCAGGATGGTCCATTTCTTGCAGAAAAGAGTGTGCAAATGTCTAGCCAAACCACATATGCATTTACCCTTGGACTCAGCCATCCTACTTTCAGAATCTATTAGAAAAAGAACATCATTTGCACGAAATTATTCACTGTTGGGTGGCTTTGCTTAAAGTCAATCATGATTCTCAGCACAAGCACAACTACTTGATTCAAGTACAAATGCAGAAGTTTCTTCCAAAATAATATACAAAATGATATGGCACTAACATATCCCTCTAAATGACTTGTTTCACTTCCAATGATAGAAATGCAAACCACACTTGGTGTTCAAAATCCTAGACAAATACAACAAAATGAATTCACACAGGAAGTTGAAATAATGTGAGTCTGGACAGCACAGGATGGCGTATGACCAAATCTATTTAATTCCTGAATTTCAGGGAGTGATTCCTGAGTGTAGAATGTGAGGGACTAATCTGAATATTTATCAGAATCATCCAGGTTCCTAGGTCTGGATATTGTGGGCTTGGATACTAAGGAGTACCTGTGTATGTTTTTAAGAGAGAGGTAGTGCTTTTCTTCATTTTTGTCTGTAGGACCTAGAATGCATTATAGAGTCACATGAGCCAAAGAGGTACTCAACTCTATGCTGACCATTGGGCATTCAAGATGCATACGATGTGGCTCTAGGTCTCAAAGGGTAATAAAAAAAAATAAATAAAAAGGAAGACAAGAACTAATTCTAAAGTGTCTGGCCTACAACAAATGATCTAACAAAGGGGCAAAATATTACCATCAATCACCTGCAGTGCCAGAACATTGCAACACATAGGAAAAGTAGCTAATTTTATGTGGTCACAGAAAGACTCAGTCTAAAGGGGTCTTCACATTAAACCTCTGGATGCATAAGGGAAGTTGGGAGCCACCAGAGTGAGTAGGATGTAACTATTATGACTCATTGGAAAAGACTCTGATGCTGGGAGGGATTGGGGGCAGGAGGAGAAGGGGACAACAGAGGATGAGATGGCTGGATGGCATCACTGACTCAATGGGCGTGAGTCTGAGTTGGGCGTGGGAGTTGGTGATGGACAGCGAAGCCTGGTGTACTGCAATTCATGGGGTTGCAAAGAGTCAGACACGACTGAGCAACTGAACTGAACTGATGGTAAACTGATGAGTTCTCATATCAGTGTGAGCCACAGACAGCTGGAAATTTATAGCAGTGCACCCCCTACTGAGCTCCATAAGATTCTTCATCCTGCACCCAAAGGAGAACACCAAGCAGGCTTGCTCCCTTCATGCTCTTCTAATTCTAATTCCATGGAATTAGGCTTGGAATCTTAGGATCTACTTTGGGATAAACAAAGATGTCATGAGAGAAGCAGACTGAAGGTCCCCAAGGTCACCAAGAGCAGACAGACAAGGGCATGTTGCAGGATGAGAAACTCACATCTTGGTCCTCTGGAGCCTCATCTTTCAAGGAGTGTCTGGAAGACAGTTGAGACTGAATTGAAGACTCAGAGATCAGAGTGGGAGTTCTTGGACCTGGAGATGGTTCAGCCTCCTCATTCTCCTTCCTTAAAAGAATATCTTCAAAATCTATCCCAGATTTTGGAAACTCAGCAAAAGTCCCCGTTTGCATAATTTTGCCCTAAAATATAGAATTTGAGAGGAATGCATTTGCATTTGATAATATTAATACAATCCACATACTAATCAAGAAAAGCCATCTGGTCTTAAATTACTATTTTCCTAAGAAAATTATCCCTAGGTTTGGAATTCTGGTGAACAAATCTAGTTCAGTTCAGTTGCTCACTCATGTCCAACTCTTTGCTACCCCATGGATTGCAGCATACCAGGCCTCCCTATCACCAACTGCCAGAGCTTGCTCAAGTTCATATCCATCAAATCAGTGATGCCATCCAAACATCTCCTTTTCTGTCATCCCCTTCTCCTCCTGCCTTCAATCTTTCCCAGCATGAAGGTCTTTTCCAATGAGTCAGTTCTTTGAATCAGATGGCCAAACTATTGGGGTTTTAGCTTCAGCATTAGTCCTTCCAATGAATATTCAGGATTTATTTCCTTCAAGATTGACTGGTTTGATCTCCATGCAGTCCAAGGGACTCTCAAGAGTCTTCTCCAACACCATAGTTTAAAAACATCAATTCTTTGGCATTCAGCTTTCTTTATGGTCCAACTCTCATATGTTATCCATATATGACTACTGGAAAAACCATAGCTTTGACTAGTTGGACCTTTGTCAGCAAAGTAATGTCTTTGCTTTTTAAAATGCTATCTAGGTTGATCATAGCTTTTCTTCCAAGGAGTGAACTGAGCATTGTGTTCACTGTCAAACCCTACACTATGTGCTGGAGGATACGAAAGAAATGTGTGTTCTTGTTTTCAAAATGGAGGCCATTGACATAACTACCATGGGAACTCAGGGAAGCTAAAACCACAGATGTGGGTAGAAGCATCAGTACAGTATTTCTGGACAACATGGAGACTGAGAGAAGCATCATGTGATAAGCAGAATTTTAAAATACAAGCAAAAACAGTTAATTGGGGAAGATATTCCAGGAAAAAAACTTAAGGCTGACACAGATATGGCCACAAGCACATCTCCAGAGGTAATGGTCTCTCATCAAATCTTTACAGACCAGTGTTACAGTATCATGTGCCCGACTGGAAGAAAGACATGTAGGAACCAGCCCTAGACAGAGAACCTATGAGCTTTATCTTCATGGTCTTTACCACTTCCCCACAAATGCAGGAAGTTCTACCTGTCAAAGTATTCAAACAAAGAGGCCATGAGACTGAGCCTCATGAGCCTCTAAAGCCTTGACCTCCCATGCCAGCAAACCAACACCTAAGAACCAATGCACTCAGATCTAACAGGAAAAAAAATAAAAACTTAAGAACAACCAGTCACAAGCAGTCAACCAGGTATCCTCTATTCAGACAACAGTTTAAGCTACAGTCAATCTAATCGTTTTCTTTGAACACATGTGATACATCATTGCAGTTTCCCTCCTTTTGTTGTTGTTCCATTGCTCAGTCATGTCCAACTCTTTGCAACTCCATGGACTGCAGCAGACCGGGCCTCCCTGTCCTTCACTATCTCCTGGAGTTTGCTCAAACTCATGTCCATTGATTCAATGATGCCATCCAACCATCTCATCCTCACCCCTCTCTTACAGTCATATAAAATAAGGGGCAGATGTCTTCACTATACTCTGACCCCACAAAATAAGACTCAGCTCATTCACTCAATGTCAAACAAAATATAAAGAAAAATCACAGGATGCAAAACTAAACAGAGGAGGGCATCTCTGGTTAAGGCAGGTCAGATGGAAGAAGGTGCTCCAGTACCCTAGCTGGGACCTCTCTCACCCTATCTCCTGAGGTGGTCCATTGTGAGAAACTCAATGAAGCATTCGGGTACTGTCTATACTACAGAATTAGAAAACTATTCAGGATATATTGTGCCTTATTCCACTTAGGAGGCAAAATTCAAGGACTTTAATTAATTTGCCATTTTCCACTTAGTACCTATAAGATGCATAAGGAAACAAGTAGTGGTACAAGGATAGCAATTTCACTGAGCAGCCAAGCACAGACAACTCTGAGGGGATGAGAGGGCAGCAATTCCCTTTCTGCTGTTAGAGAGGAACCAGAAAAACAGTAAGGATCAACCCCAACTCATCCAGGGGTGCTCACACTCGTGGACAAATAGTTGTTCTGATAGCACTAAAATTGGGGGTAGTGTCCTCAAAAGAAGCAGTAAGGGGCCCTAAAAGATCTAGGGACAGACTAAATAGGTTACTCTGTCTCCCACTGATCCTGTGCTCCCACTGATACTGTCATCTTTCGGGTTTTATACACTAGTATCACCTTCCAAACATGAAATTAACTGCTATCAAATCTGAAAAACCTGAACTCCCCATTCCTGAAAGAATGGTTAACAGTTGACATAGGATATTGCTTCTAGAGAGGCAGAGTCTCTGCATTTAATAATCTTTCTTAGGACAGAAGTTCATTTGATAAATGAGGGATCTGACCAACCTAAACAGCATATTAAAAAGCAGAGACATGACTGTGCCGACAAAGGTCTGTGTAGTCAAGGCTATGGTTTTTCCAGTGGTCATGTATGGTTGTGAGAGTTGGACTATAAAGAAAGCTGAGCACCAAAGAATTGATATTTTTGAACTGTGGTGTTGGAGAGTCCCCTGGACTGCAAGGAAATCCAACCAGTCAATCCTAGAGGAGATCAGTCCTAAATATACATTGGAAGGACTGATGCTGAAGCTGAAACTCCAATACTTTGGCCACCTGATGCAAAGAATTGACTCACTGGAAAAGACTTTGATGCTGGGCAAGATTGAAGGCAGAAGGAGAAGGGGACGACAGAGGATGAGATGGTTGGATAGCATCACTGACTTTATGGACATGAGTCTGAGCAAGCTCTCTCTCTCCGGGAAATGGTGATGGACAGGGAGGCCTGGCGTTCTGCAGCCCATGGGGTCGCAAAGAGTCGGATACAACTGAGCAGCTGAACTGACTGACCAAGGGCCTGTGGAACAGACAAGGGTTAATTATGGAGTTGCTAAGGCCCAGAGACAAAGAAGCCAACGTCTGAAGCATCAAACAATCAGTAGGCCTGAAATATGCTCACTAATCTCCACCCCATCCCTAGCCATACTAGGAGTTGTGGGTTGATTGATCGTCCCCTAAAAGTATGTTCAATCCCTAAACATGACACCTGTGAACATGATCTTTGCATTTGGAGTCTTTGCAGATGTAGTGAAGTTAAGGTAAGATCACACTGGAACAGGGTGACCTTAAATCCTATACGACTGATGCCCTTAAGAGAGGAGACTCAGACATGGGGACAACGGCCATGTGACATCAGAGGCAGAGACCACAGTGCTGCAGCTGGAAGTCAAGGAACACAAGGAAGGCCAGTGAAAACCACAGGCTGGAAAGAAGGATTCTCCCCTGCAGGCTTCAGGGAGAGCACAGTCCTGCCAACACCTGGATTTGGGATCTGTAGCCTCCAGAACAGGGAGACAATAAACTTCTGTTGTTTGAAGTCACCCAGTTTGCAGTGTGTAGTTACAGCAGCTCTAGAAACTGATACCCTAGCCTGAGTCCACATTTCTGTCCCCTCATCTTTACTAAGACTTGTAACTGCTTCTGCTGTCGCCCCTCCAGTGACTATCAGAGGGCTCTCTTAACTCCCACATCAGACCACATCGCTTCTCTGCTCTGGACCATCCAAGACTTCCACCCCACTTCCAGGCTCACTGCCCACTGCTCAGGGACCAGCTCCCTCCAAATCCCCCTGCTCACTCTCCTCAGACATGCTGATCTTCCTGCCGTTTCTCCAACCTGCCAGGTCAGTTCCTTCCTTAGGACCCCCTGCCTCAGACCCCCTCCCCCAGGTGTTGCATGGCCCCCACCTTCATGTCACTCAGACCCCACGAGGCACCAGCTCCTCAAGGAGACAGCCAGGATGTCACCTCCTTTGTCACGTCCTCCCCGTAAGAACAGGAGCCCCGTGAGGTCAGGGCCTTGTCCTCCTGCTGCACAGGCTCCCACACATATTGGGCACAGAGACCTGGGCAGGGAGACCAGTGACTGGCTATACCCGCAGAGTGGGCGTCTCTGACTCAGGAGCTCGGCTACCCAACCTCACTTCTCGTGTTAATGGAAGATCCTCTTATTGTGCTTGACAATCACGTGGATACAAACAGGTCTCAGCAGCTCTAATTTCCAAGTAAAAAAACTTTGACTTAAGTTGTAGAAGGGGAAAACACAAATTACAAATAAAATAGCACCATTATCGTTAACAAATTTCACTAGAACAGTAATATTTCAGTAGTCCTGTGGTAGCACTCCTATACGCTTTAGTGTTTATGTGGCTTCAAGTTTATTAGTGACACTTTACAGGTCTTTGGATTGATCCTCAAGGACATGAAGAGCATCAGCTCTGAGAAGAAGAGGGAGTTAAATGAGGGAGAAGAGGACATTTACCATGTATCCAAGGGGACTGATCTGCTGGGAGGTCTGGCCTTCAACACACCTGAGTGCTAGCAATTTCACAGGCTTCTAGAAACTACTTACATCTCTCAGTATCAGAATCTGACTTGCATCTTTTAGGTACTGCAGCTGATGAGTGACTAAGATTGTGATCTTCTCCTTCAAGGCCTGACAAATACACCTACAAATGTAAAAGGCATAGAATGCAAATGCACATTAGTGGGGGTGCTCCAAACTGAAAACACATATTCTGAAAACATGAGACAAAAACAACACAGCAAAGGTCTATAGTTTAAATAAAAAATAAGTAATACAAATTAAATACAAATATGTCAATGATCCTGAGTAGGTCCTCAAATTTATCAGCAGCAAATGGGAACCCAGCTCCACTAAAAACAATTCTAAAAAACAGTCCAGTGAAGGAGGAATTTGCTAAATTTTTTTCTAAAAACTCAGCTTAACAATAACTTACATTTCATAATGAAAAATAATTGAGCAATACTGAGATTCCAAAACTTGGCTGAACTTAATATTTTGTCACTTTGTGGGAATGGGAAAAGAGGCATCGATGTTATATAAAAATGTGTGCATTTTCCTTAGACAATTTTCTAGGGGACTACTTATGATTTATGATGTATACATTAACAACAACAAATTAATAGAATCTTGATAACCTTTGCTAGAGTGCCTTTTCAAGACACTTCTTCCCAAATAATATTAAACAGAAAATGAATGCCAATGTGGCTTCCATCAGTCGCTACAACAGCCCCAGTCCCATCCAGGAAACCAATCTTCTTTCATAAGGACTGAACACCTTCTATATATGAAAATTAAAGAATGGAATTCAGATGGCCCAAATTACAATGGGAATCATCCAACGGCCAAAAGACACACCAGTTCTCTTAGCCAAGACCCTTGTGTGATCACCCAAAATGGCTCTTCTCTTCCTCTCTATACATCCCCTGCTTGACCAGTGTCTGCTTCACCTACACCTACTTACATGACTGACCTTCCTATATGCTTGTCCCAGGGCCCAGCTAATGACTGCTCTAGCCTTAGATAACAACTCTGCACAATCCTTGTCAAAGGGGCAAGAGGTGAACAATGGCCCAACCTGACATCAACTTCCCCTACAACAGGTAAAGCTCCCCCTCTCCTGCCCCCTTCCCCTGGGAGCAAAGACTACCACCATGTCCTGTTCCAACGTGGGCCTCAAATGATAGGATGCCCTTCCAGGATTTCCTGTGGACATGTAAGCTGGCCCTAATCATTAAGCCATATGTGTGTCTGTCATTGATTCTGGGCTCTTTCTTAAGTCTAACCTGGGCAAGTACAGGCCTGGCAGGCCTGGAAGGCCAACAACCTAAGTATCCAAACTTCAGAGTGTTTTTACAGTAACTTCTCCAACTGCTTCACATTTTTAATGCAGACCCCTAGGAACTCAGCTCCAGTCTTATTCCACAAGGTCCACANATTGATTCTGGGCTCTTTCTTAAGTCTAACCTGGGCAAGTACAGGCCTGGCAGGCCTGGAAGGCCAACAACCTAAGTATCCAAACTTCAGAGTGTTTTTACAGTAACTTCTCCAACTGCTTCACATTTTTAATGCAGACCCCTAGGAACTCAGCTCCAGTCTTATTCCACAAGGTCCACAACCCCTCCAGGGAAGCAAGTGGCTGGATTTGGGGGCCTGGTAATCATAATCAGGGCTGCAAGCAGGTACTCTGGGTGCCCAACTCCCTCACAGAGCAAATTTCAGGAACCTGGGTCAGAGCTCAGCCTGTGAGTGAGTCAGATGGAGAGTGTGAAGGCAGAAGACTGCAGCTTAGTCCCTCTCATTAGCCTGATGTCAGACGAGTGACGAAACCTCAGTTTCTTCATCTCAAAACAAGGCCAAGGACAACTCACCCACGGGTTCTGAGAAATCAAACCACCAATCCACTCAGTAAATGTCAGCCCCCTTCTCCACTCCTCCCTAACCATGAGCAGTGATATGCTTTGGACTCATGACAGAAAAGTCCTAAGGGGACACTCTGGACACTGGGTCTATGATCAGAAGCAAGACCCCAGGATGTAGATATATACACCATTGCTTCATTAAGTCCAAAAGGATTCATTTTTCCCTTTGATATGTCTTAGTTCGGCGTTTGTATCTAAGATTCCCGAGTGAGTAAACCTCTTCAAACTTAGTACTAAAGCTTTTAATGGAACTGTTTCTCCTTAATTCATAATTACTTGCCAACAGTCCCTGAAGGAAGATGTTAATCAAATCTGATGTGTTTCTATGCCCAAGATGGAGCAACTCAAAAGTGGCAAAATGCTTGCTTCCTAACATTCCATCAGNACTTAGTACTAAAGCTTTTAATGGAACTGTTTCTCCTTAATTCATAATTACTTGCCAACAGTCCCTGAAGGAAGATGTTAATCAAATCTGATGTGTTTCTATGCCCAAGATGGAGCAACTCAAAAGTGGCAAAATGCTTGCTTCCTAACATTCCATCAGAGATGAAGTAATATAAATAATTACAACAAAGTGGCCAATTAATGACTTTGAATTTTTCCTAAATAAGGCTTTTTATCCATCTCTAAGAAAATAGTCTATTTTTCAAGTTTTAGAGTAAAGATTTCCAAGTTATATCATAAAAATGATTGATTCAGAAATAAATTAACTGTTAATTCTATATAAGGGCTGTGTTAATTCTATTTATTGGGTTGGCCACAAAGTTCCTTTGGGTTTTTCCATAACATCTTACAGATAAACCCAACTGAACTTTTTGGCCAATCCAGCATCATTCTCTATAGGGGCTGTGTTAAGAGGAGACACATTCTATGGTAGAGGGGATACAAATAATTCAGAATCCGCACCTTCATCCATTCAGTCAGCAGAGGTTTACTGAGGTGCCACTCCCTTGACATACACTGCAGGTCAAGAAAGCAGACATTACTTTGCACCGTGTAAAAGGGGGATACACTGAATGAGTATAGGACATGTACTATCAGGCCATGATGTGCGCTCTGAAGGAAAAGCAAGGAGGCTGCGGTCTTAGATGGGGAGACATGGGAGCCCTGAGACTCTATGGGGAAACACCTCTGGAAGAAGATACAGCAGGTGCAGGCTTCCTGGGACAGAACATGCTGGGCTGAGGCGCCTTCCTCCATTCACAGCTTCTAGGGGGTGGGGAGACTCATAATGATTAAGTGCACCCACTGAGGGCTGTGGGAAGACAGAGGGCAGGGGCACCCCCTGGAGGAGCGGGAGGGAATGGCAGCTCCCGTCTTCCATCTTCCTTCTGTGTCCTGGCACACTGCTTCCTGGCTCTGGGACAGAGGGGCCAGTGTGTATAGACAGACAGGGGTGAGAAAGGTCCCCCACAAAGACAGCACAGTGGAACACCGAGTAGGTGTGGGGACGAGCTGGAAAGGCTGGTGGGGGCAGACGGCAAAGAAGCCTGTTCTCTGAGGACCTGGAGTTGCTTCCTGAACATGGGCGGATGGGAGGGGAGGGCAGGGCGAGGTCTATGAAGGGCCGGAGCAGGAGGGTGAGCTGTGTAGACAGCAGCATGGAAGTTTGATCAGGACAGACCTGAAAAGCTGATGATGCAGGAAGCAGGGGTCTGGTGATGTGGGGCTGAACCAGGAGAGGATCCATGGCTGGACACAAGTGAGACTGCATCAGTTCATCTAAGGACTTTCACCTTCTATAGGTAATAGAACCCACTTAATCATCACAAAATACAGTTATAAAAATCACAAACATTAGTAACCTGGTATATATTAATATATTCATGACTAAAGGAAGCTGATAATGGCAAGTAGAAGTGTGATTCATTCACTTTTAATAGAAAATATTCACCACGACTAAGCTTCAACATGACCACCATCTCTCATAGCATATTGTTCCATCCAATTGCCTAACTCACTGAAAACATTCTTAGTCGCTATTGAGTGATTTCCTAAACTGCCTTTGTGATCCCTGCCCTAAGTTTCCCCAGAGAATGTGGTTCTGATTAGCAAAGAACTCTTAACAAGCTTGCTTCTATCAAGTGTACATCCAAGGTCATTAAACTGAAAGGTTGGAGAGGACTTTATAAACACCTCGCCTTTATAAACACCCGAGAGAGTTTTTGTGTTCAGCACACTGATACATGGCAATCAGTAAGCTTTCCCTTCCCCTCCCTGTGACAGAGACACAAGAGCCAGCAGAAACTGCTCTTGCAGCGATGGGGAACTTTTGCAGATAGCAGACATTTGCAAGTTCAAGGTGGAGTGCTGGGAACAGGGAGGCTGAGCTACTCGTAATTCCAGGAGAGTAGGGGATGGAAATTCATGTCTCAGTACTAGTATCCCATCACTGAACTCATGACAAGCCACAAGGCACTTCCTAACGGAAAAGTCACCAGTGAAAGTGTTGGTCACTCAGTCGTGTCTGACTCTTTGCAACCCCATGACCTGTAGCCTGCCAGGACCTTCTGTCCATGAGGATTCTCCAGGCAAGGATAGTGCCATGCCCTCCTCCAGGGGATCTTCTTGACTCAGGGATTGAACCCAGGTCTCCTGCATTTCAGACAGATTCTTTACCATCTGAGCCACTAGGTGCTTTAAATAAGAGAAAATTTATCAAATCACAATCAAAAGGGGGGGGCGTCAGATCGGAGAGTGGGAGGCCATGCCACATGTCAGCTGCCCTGCTCTCTTTTGCTCTGAAAGATTCAATGCTAATGTGTAATTTTTGTGTGTGGTAAAATATACATAACATGAAATTTACCATTTTAACTATTTTTTATGCATACAGCTCAATGGCATTAAGTACATTCACATCACTGTGTAACCATCACCACCATCCATCTCCAGAGCTCTTTCATCGCCCCAACACTAAGCACCTTTCAAATATAGCCTTCAGTGGTACCTCCCTCATGACCCCTGCTTAATGGATATAGAATCCCGGCTCCTCAAATCCAGAGCTCAGAGCTCCTCACATATCTCTCTCACTCATTCCAAAGTCTCTTTACTTTGCTATTTAGGACTTGCTGTGAATGAATTCTGTCCCCCCAGAAATTCATATAATGGCACATTGACCACCAAAAGCTTAGAATCTGGTGACAGAACCTTTAAAGAGGTAACTGTTACCCTTAATTAGAGTGGGCTTAATCCAGTCTGACTGGTGTCCTTAGAAGAGGAGACTAAGACATAAGGACAGAAACACAGAGGTGTGCATGAACAGAGGGAGGACCATGTCTGAGGACACAGTGAGGAAGCTGTCATCGGAAGATAAGGAGAAGGTCTAAGGAGAAACCAAACTGCCCACACCTTGATCATGAGAGTCTAGCCTTTAGAACTGTGAGAGAATGAATTTCTATTTTTTTCACACTGCTCCCCCAGCACTGTCATCTCTAAAAACCTGCTGTGACTGAATGTTTGTGTCCTCAAAATACATTGAAATCTCATCCCCACTGTGAAGGTACTGGAGATGGGGCCATTGGGAGGTGAGGTCATGAGGGTGGAGTCTGCCTGAATGGGACGAGTGCCATTCTAGAAGGGACCCACACGGCTCCCTCACCCCTTCCACCACATGAGGACACATGAATTGGGTCCTCACTAGACACCAACTCTGCCAACACCCTCATATGGACTGTCCCAGGCTCTGGCCTCTGTGAAAGCAGCCTGGACAGACACAACTCCAGCAAACTAACACAGGACCTGACAGCAAGAATTCCCAAACATTTTCTCTCTGCTGTACAAGCCGCCTCCTGCAGGCGAGGACGTGCCTTCTGTTCTCACAGCCTCGCTTCCTGTGCTTCTACAAAGGGAACTGGGTCTTCTTCTCAGCCTCCATATACACACATACCCCTGCATGCCCCCAGGGCACTTCCTGCCCAGCCCGGGGCACAGGGAGCTTTCCAACATCCACTTCCATTCAGCACTTATTATCCTGTATAGAAACCTCTAAACCCTGACTCAGCTGACCTTTTCCCAGGCATCTGTCTTAACAAGCTCCACATTGAGACAGGTTCCTCAGAGGCAGGAATGAGAGCTGGGCATCCTAGTCTCCCTTATGCTGCCCAGTGTGGTCCTTCTCCTCTCCTGGCTCTCCGTCCTCCTTGTAAACTAAGAGGTTTTGTGCAGGGACATCTGTAAGGGCATTGATCCCAGTGTACACAGCAGGCGTTAATAAGTGCAGCTGGAAGGCTCACTGGCCTTAACAAGGTGGACAACAGCAAGGTAAGCAACCATGGGGTAGATGTGGACGCTGTTTTAGCAAAAGCAAGCTCATGCAGCTTTCAAAAAGGCCAGTCTAGACTTCATCAGAGGCTTCAGTCAGTGTGTATTAGGACATGTTATTCACAGAAAAGCATAACAGTTGTTCCACTTCAGTCATTCTGTGGCTAGCCAAGAGCAACTCATATTCCAGAAACACAAAATTGAGAGTCAAGATTTCCATCAGATTCTAGATTTCTAGTTTCACATTCAGGCTAACCCTACATCATGGGTCTAAGTATTAATTCAAATAAGCATCCATGAAGCAATACTAAATGATTAAATTCATACTTAGATGTGGAATAAGTTAGTCTTAATTCTAGGCCTTATTAAGAATTTCCAAACCTACAGAATAATAAGCATAAACCAACAGGCCTTTCCACAGAAGCCCTGTGTTAGTACTGAAAATTTTGCTTCTAATGTGCCTTAAACATGATGGAGGAAAAGGACTGACACTAAGTACTAGATTACTGGGTCCAACTCCATGATTTAAAAAACATTCATCATCTTTCTTATTTCAAAGGTATGGATCCATCACAGTGTCCGGTTATCAACTGCAGGTCACGGGGAAATCTCCCATCTATTCCTCACTCCCTAAAGCACAGACCCCACTGTCCTTCACACATTGGAAACACCTGCTGTATTTTCCTGTCCTGACCTCATCGTGATGCAAAATTTCTCTACGATGGATCTTCTGTGGAGGGAAGGGAGGGAAGAGAGAGACACCAGGGCAGAGCGAGCTGAGTCTCCTGAAGCACAAAGGCTTTCCTGAGCTCTCTTCCCCAGTCTCTATAGGGTTCCTGGAAAGCGAAGATGATAAAAAAAAAAAAAAAAAACCAGGAGCAAACTCACTGTTCGAACAAGTGTTTGCTGACTCCTGCATCCACTGCACTGAACGGATCGTCCAGGAGGTAGATGTCTGCATCCTGATAGACGGCTCTAGAAAACAGAGAGAGACGTCAGGAGAGGACACTTCACACTCCCTGGGTCTCATTGCTGAATCATGATGGCATAAAGCAACTCCAGGTTCATTCCAAGAGCCCAGGGAAAGAGGCAAGACCCTGCTTCACACAGGCCCACCCAGTGGGCGGGGTCTGCGTGCTCACGTCCACTAGGAGCTGCGGAGGAGGAGGGGCAGGATGGCAACTGAAACCCCATTTACCTGGCGAGGCTGACCCGGGCTTTCTGTCCCTCACTCAGCGGGGCTCCCCGGTCTCCTATCTCAGTTAGATCATTTTCCTTCAAAAGCTGTAAATCCTACATGGAGATAGAAAAGGAGAGGAAAAAAACATCTATGTTCTCCTCCTGCCATTCTAACTTTTTAGCATCAGTTCTCCCCACAGTGTTTGATCAACAACAACGAGTATATTTCACAGTGGCTAAACCATAACACTGAACAATTTTAAAAATCCTCAGGGTTTATTTGTTTTGTTTGTTTTCATTCTGTAGTTTTTCACAACATTTATGCATCTGACCATTCTAACAGATATTTATTGTGGATCAATATACACCAGGCATTGTTCTGGGCACAATGAATTCAGCCATGAGGAAACAGAGCCCCTAGAGTTTCTCTCCACAGTGGGCAATGAACAATAAGGAAAATTAACCTGAGTGCACGTACTGAGGATGAGAAGGAAAAGGAAGCCAGCTCAGGGGGGAGGAGAGTAAAGGAGGGAAGTGAGTCCACACTGGGGTGTGAGGGCTCTGTTCAGAGTGGGGGGTGAGCAGATCTGGGGAAGGGGAAGGGGCTCAGGCAGACCTGGAGAGGCTGCTCCACACAGAGGGAGGGGCGAGTGCAGGGGCCACGGGGAGGTGTCCAAGGGGTTCAGGACAAGCAAGGAGGCAGGAGAGCGGAGCTGAGTAAGAATGAGGGGAGTGAGGGCAGAGACAGAACAGGAGGAGCCTGAGGTCACTCCAGTAACAGGGGGAGAGGGAGAAGGGAGGACTGACCTGGTCTGAGATTTTTACAGACTCACTCCTGTGCTTTGCAGAAAACAAGCAGTAAGGGGGAATGAGTGAGGGTAGATACAAGTAAGGAGGCTACTGGAATAATCTAAGTGAGAGATGACGGTGGCCAGGACCACAGTGGGAGCAGCAGGGATGGAGAGATGGAACACACTCCAGACACATTCTGAAGGCAGAGTCTGTAAGACCTACTGATGGGATGCGTGTGGGTTGTAAGAAGAGCACCATGGTGTTTGGAGAATGAGGAAGAACAGGGTCACCGTTTACTGAGTTGTTACTGATGAAAGTCAAAGTGAAAGTCGCTTAGTCGTGTCTGACTCTTTGGGACTCCATGGAATTCTCCAGGCCAGAATACTGGGGTGGGTAGGCTTTCCCTTCTCCAGGTGATCTTCCCAACCCAGGGATCAAACCCAGGTCTCCCACACTGCAAGCAGATTCTTTATCAACTGAGCTATCAGGGAAGCTCTGCTACTGATGACTGATGCCTATTTTCTCATTAATCCAACAGGGGGACCCCATTCACAGCGCAAATCACAACATGCAAAGTTTGTGACCATGAGGACAAGAGAGTGTCTCCATCATAATCCTCCCTGACAGCCACAAAGACACACAGACACACACAGGTTCCCTGCTCACTCAAAGTTTAACAAGGGAGGATCAAATGAAAAGCAGCAATTGCTCTGTCATGAAAATTCATTATTTCATCTTATTTCCTCATCAAGCTCAAAGGTTAATACCATCTCTCCCTCCTGGTTTTCATACCATTTTAAGATAGGCTCCAGCCATATATACACACACATTGTTTTCTGGGCCTCCATTTCACTGTTGACAGTCCTTGCAAACTGTTATTGGCTTTATCCTTTAATTTTATTAATGTATTTTTCTGGTTTCCTTCCCCAAATAGCATCGCATTATAACACAGCAATTGCAACATGCTCTAGAAAAAGCACTGAAGTTCACTCTTTGACTTAGCACAGGTCGAGCATAAGAAACAGGCTCTCTTCAACTCTGGTGGTAGGACTTTGAGTGTGTTGTTGACTTTGCAAATTATTAATGGACAAGTCCTAGATGGGAAGAGCATTTTAAAGGATTTGAGGTAAAATCCAAGTCAGGCTAATTTCCTAGCCAGGATTTTCTGATTGGGTTAAAGGGAAAAGCCTGACTTGAGCATATATTACAGTTCTTCCCACTGACAGGAAAGTGTTCTTATTCATGTTATTTTCCTCTAAGTTAAATTTAACCAATTTTCACTGAACAGCAGATACACAGACTAGAGGCAAAGTAGGAAATGAAGAAGCTGGTTTGATACCATCTACCAGAAACATAACAAGGACCCTTCAGCAATGATGGAGACTTAACAGTAGAAACGCTATGGAGCAGACTATTGAAACAGTTGATGAGCACCCCAGCAGAGGAGGGCTGGGTTCCGGAGTCAAACAATGGAAAGCCACACCTTCCTTTACCACATGTTTTCCATTTGGAATTGCCCCTCCTCTCATGGCCTGTCAATATCCTGCCCATCTTTCCAGGCTCAGCCCAAACACACTCTCCCATGAAACCATCCTGGACTCACTCTCTTCCTGCTGGGTTCCTAAAGCTTTGTGTACATTTCTTCTGAAGGACCTGTCCTATTCTGCTCAATAATTGGTATGCATGCACATAACTTCTCTCAGCTCCTGGTGGGTAAGATCTGTGCACCAAGCATTGTGCTGCACCTTGATATTGATTATCTCTAATCTTTGCAACAAGCTACACGGTAAGTACTGACCCCACTTCCCAGATGAGGAAACTGAGACTAAGTAAGGTCACATCACTGTTCTGAGGGTCAGTTCAGTTCAGTTGCTCAGCTGAGTCTGACTCTTTGTGACCCCACTGACTTCAGCAGGTCAGACCTTCCTGTCCATCGCCCATTCCCAGAGTTTATTCAAACTCATGTCCATTGAGTTGGTGATGCCATCCAACCATCTCATCCTCTGTCGTCCCCTTTTCCTCCTGTCTTCAATCTTTTCCAGCATCAGGGTCTTTTCTAATGAGTCAGTTCTTCGTTATCAGGTAGCCAAAGTATTGAAGTTTCAACTTCAGCATCAGTCCATCCAAGGAACATTCAAGACTGATTTTATTTAGGATGGACTGGTTGGATCTCCTTGCAGTCCAAGGGACCCTCAAGAGTCTTCTCCAACACCACAGTTCAAAAGCATCAATTCTTCGGTGTTCACCTTTCTTTATAGACCAACTCTCACATCCATACATGACTACTGGAAAAACCATAGCTTTCACTAGATGGACCTTTGTTGGCAGGTAATGTCTCTGCTTTGAATATGCTGTCTAGGTTGGTCATAACTTTCCTTCCAAGGAGTAACTAACTGTCTTTAAATTTCATGGCCGCAATCACCAACTGCAGTGATTTTGGAGCCCCCCAAAAATAAAGTCTGTCACTGTTTCTACTGTTTCCCCATCTATTTCCCATGAAGTGAAGGGACTGGATACTATGAGCTTAGTTTTCCAAATGTTGAGCTTTAAGCCACCTTTTTCACTCTCTTCTTTCACTTTCATCAAGAGGCTCTTTAGTTCCTCTTCACTTTCTGCCATAAGGGTGGTGTCATCTGCATATCTGAGGTTTTTGATATTTCTCCTGGCAGTCTTGATTATAGCTTGTGCTTCTTCCAGCCCAGCATTTGTCATGATGTATTCTTCATATAAGTTAAATAAGCACGGTGACAATATACAGCCTTGATGTACTCCTTTCCTGATTTGTAACTAGTCTTTTGTTCCATGTCCAGTTCTAACTGTTGTTTTCTGGCCTGCACACGGATTTCTCAAGAGGCAGGTCAAGTGGTCTGGTATTCACACCTCTTGAAGAATTTTCTAGAGTTTGTTGTGGTCCACACAGTCAAAGGTTTTGGCATAGTCAATAAAACAGAAATAGATGTTTTTCTGGAACTCTCTTGTTTTTTCCATGATCCAGCA